>JAUMHM010000048.1:4131520-4148608 GCA_032362435.1 Melikaiella ostensackeni
TCGCTCACTCTCATTTGTTTATATTCACACCTGTTAATGAGCGAAGGAGACAGACAAGATCTGTTTCACCGGGCCTGCTTTAAATCCTGTATAATATTCGGAAATCCTTTGAAATTCCGTTAAATCTTTTGAAATCTTACAAAATCCTTTAAAATCCGTGGATGTACTTTGAAAACTTTTGATATCTCTTAAAGTCCTTTGAAATCCTTGCAAGTCTTCTGAAATCTTATGAAATTCCTTCAAATCCCTTCAAATCTCCGAAATCCAATTAAAATCCCCTGACGTCCTCCAAAATCCATGAAAATACTGCGGTATCTCTTGCAATTGATTAAAATCCTTTGAAATCCCTTGGTTTCATTCTAAATACTTCGAAATCTCTTCAAATCCCTTAAAATTCTGGTAATCCGCGGAAGTCGTTCTTTATTCCTTACAATCCCTCAAAATCCATCGGTATCTCTTTAAATCTCGTAAAATTCTTGTAATCCGCGGAAATCGTTCTTAATTCTTTGAAATCCTTCAAAATCCCTAAAAATCCCTCATCCTTACGTAATCAATGAACGTTCCCCAATCTATTTTGAAAATAAATCTTTAATTAAAAAATTCACTTGATCGGATTGAAGATCCTCCCCCTCCCCCTAAGTCATTGACGGTGATAATTCTTCTGACTCCAAATCACACAAAATTACTTGTGATCATATGAAAATAATTTTCAATCATTTTTACTTCAGTTCACTTAAAATTACTTGTAATCATCTATAAATCATATTAAATTTAGCTGTGCTTAACATTTCAAGTATAGAGTTGAATTTAATATAACATACCTGGAGTAACTTCAAATCACCGATTTAACTCACACGAAATAATTTGAAATCATTTAAACTTCCATGGAATCACATCTGAAGTCAATCGAATTCAAAAACAGAACACTTTCAATGACCTGAAATTGAAGTCACTTGAATCTAAAGTGATTCTGAGTTTTTTTAAAGTAATTTCAAGTAATTTCAAGTGATTACAAGTGATTTCAAGTGATTTCGAACAAGCTCACATGATTTCATGCTCACGTGCTTTCAAGCAACTCAGAATAATTTCAGTTTTATTCAAGTCGATTCGTGTAATTCAATTCAAACTTTAGTGATACCAGATGATTTCAAGTGATTTCGTGTGAATTGAAGTGATTTCTAGAGGTCTTAAATCGCTTCCCTCGTTCACAATCGTTTTTTACATCCTCTGACCAAAACCAATACTAAGTCTAGGATCAAAGGTCGAAGTTTGCTAAAACTTTTTTCATGTTTGTATTTAAAATTGAAATATTAGGTTTCTTAACATGAAATTACTAAAAATCACTTGTAATCATCAGAGAATTTCAGTGAATCATCTCTACTTCAATTCACCCAAAATAATTTTTAGTCATCTAAAATTCGTATTTAATTAGACTGTACTTTGAATTTTGAGCATTGAGTTACATTCAAATTAATTCACCAGGAATAACTTGAAGTCACTAATTGAATTCGCAAGAAATCACTTGAAATCACTTGAATTTCCTAAGAACCATGTATGCATGTAGTCACTTGCAATAAGTTGAAGACACTTGAATTTAAAAAAGGACATTTTTTATCGCCTGAAATTGAAATCACTTCAATCCAAGGTAAGAATTTAAGTTATTTAAAGTGATTTCAAGTAATTTTGAGCAATTTAGAGTAATTACGAGTTATTTCAAGTGATTCTAACTCCAGGCCATAAAAAGTGATCTTTCGAATCTTAATCGAACTTCTTTCATTTTCGTATTTAAAATTGAAATATTAGGTTTTTTCACTTGAAATCTATAAAAATCGACGATAACCATTCGGGAATCACTTTGAATCATCTTCACAGCAATTCACTCAAAAACACTTGTAATCATCTAGAATTCACATAAATCAAGTAACTTGAAGTAGCTGAATGAATTCACAAGGAATCACTGCGTTTTATTAGCTTCAAATTATTCAGAATCATTTGTAACCCTCTGGAAATCACTTTAAATCACCTTTACTTCAAGTGACTCAAAATCACTTTCAACGCAATCATCTAGAATTCAACATTAATTCATCTTGAATGTACTTGTAATTTCAAGCATTGAGTTAAATTCAATGTAATTCACCAAGAGTAACTTGAAACCAATGTTTCAATTCACAAGAAATCATTTGAAGTCACTCAAATTTCCTTAAAATCGCATGTACTCACTCGCAATAAGTTGAAGTCACTCAGATTTAAGAAATATAACTTTTTATCGCCTGGAACTAAAATCGCTTCAATCTAAGGTGAAAATTGAAGAGATTTGAAGCGATTTTAAGTGATTTTGAGCAATTTAGAATAATTTCGAGTGATTTCAAGTGATTTCAATTCCAGGTGATGTTTTGATAAAAAAATTTTATATTCGTATTTAAAATTAAAATATCAGATCTTTCCACTTGAAATCACTAAAAATCAGTTGTAATCATCTGAGAATCACTTTGAATCATCTTTACTTCATTTTATTCAAAATAATTTGTAGTCATCTATAACTCACATTAAATTTCAGCTATACTCGAAAATTCAAGCATTGAGTTACATTCAAATTCATCTGGAGTAACTTAAGTCACGAAATTACTTGAAATCGCTTAAGATTCCTTGGAATCACATGTAGTCACTTGTAATAAGTTGAAGTCAATCCAATTTTTAGAAAATCACTTTTGATCACCTGGAATCGAAATCACTCGAATCTAAGGTAGTTTTAAATCAATTCAAGTGATTTTGAGTGAGCCCACGTCTTTTCATATAGCTGAAAGTGATTTCAATTCAATTCAAGTCAATTCCTGTCAAGGAATTGGAATTTCATTGGCAGCAGATGATTTAAAGTGAATTCGTTTGAATTCAAGTAATTTCAATTGATTTTGAGTGAGCTCACGTCATTTCAAGTAACTCAAAGTGATTTGCATTTAGTTCAAGTAAATCCGTATAATTCAATTTGAATTTAAGTGATTCCAGATGATTTAAAGTGAATTCGTTTGAATTGAAGTAATCTCAGGTGATTTCGAGTGAGCTCAAGTCATTTCTAATAACTTAAAGTAATTTTAATTTAATTCAAGTCAATTAGTGTGATTCAATTTGAATTTAAGTGATTCCAGATGATTTAAAGTGAATTCGTTTGAATTCAAGTAATTTCAAGTGATTTCGAGGGAGCTCACGTCATTTCAAGTAACTGAAAGTGATTTGAATTTAATTCAAGTCAATCCGTATAATTCAATTTGAATTTAAGTGATTCTAGATGATTTAAAGTGAATTCGTTTGAATTCAAGTAATTCCAATTGATTTTGAGTGAGCTCACGTCATTTCAAGTAACTCAAAGTGATTTGAATTTAGTTCAAGTAAATCCGTATAATTCAATTTGAATTTAAGTGATTCCAGATGATTTAAAGTGAATTCGTTCGAATTGAAGTAATCTCAGGTGATTTCGAGTGAGCTCAAGTCATTTCTAATAACTTAAAGTGATTTTAATTTAATTCAAGTCAATTCATGTGATTCAATTTGAATTTAAGTGATTCCAGGTGATTTAAAGTGATTTCAATTCGATTCAAGTAAATCCGTGAATTCAATTTGAATTCAAGTGATTCCAAATGATTTGAAGTGGATTCGTTTGAACTGTAGTAATCTCAAGTGATTCCGAGTGAGCTCAAGTCATTTCAAGTAACTTAAAGTGATTTAAATTTAATTCAAGTGAATCCGTAAATTCAATTTGAATTTAAGTGACTTCAAATGTTTTAAAGTGAATTCTTTTGAATTCAAGTAATTTTAAGTGATTTCGAGTGAGCTCAAGTTTTTTATAATAACTTAAAGTGATTTTAATTTAATTCAAGTAAATCCCTGTAATTCAATTTGAGTTTAAGTGATTCTAGATGATTTCAAGTGATTTTTAGAGATTTTAAATAAATTTGAGTGAACTTAAGCTGAAAATGAATAAGAATATCTTTGGAAAATTCAGCAAACAAAAAGGATCGGCGGATATTACCTTCCTGATGTTTTAATTGCATTATTATTAGCTCGTAAAAGAGTCTTACTTTCTCAAAACACTCGAAATTATCTCTCATCTCTAGGAAACGATTTGATCGACCCATTTTAAAACATCTTCTCTCCTCGGACCGGAAGATCTAGAAAATTTAAAGAGGAAATTCAGGGTTCATACAATGCGTACTACAACTTTATTTACTCTAGCGAAACTATAGACGATTCACCACAAACGGTCCGTGAATTTTTCCAGCCCATTTCTTTCACTGACTCGAATTCCACAAAGAAGATTCATACTTTCTTAACGGAATGATATAATAGATCTCATAAAAATTTATTTTACCAATATACAAATTAGAATTTTTAATATTTTGAGTTTTTCAAGAGAGTATCATTCAAAAGTCTAAGTAACAAAGCAAGAATTGTGATTTAATTCTACTATAAAACAAACACGCACACTTCGCAAGCAATTTTTTTATCCTACGCAATTTGAAATAAATATTCAAGAATAAATTGAACTTAATTTAAAATTAATTGGAAATTAATATAAGATTTGATGTTAATTTTTATTAATTTTATTAAATTAATTATTTATAATTTTATTTATTCATTTATTATTTCATTTAAATTTAATTTAGTTTATTTTAAAATTAATTTGAAATCAATTAAAAATTAAAATATAAATTTGATACTAGTACAAAATTTTTGTATTTTGTAGTATCTATCATCTAAAATAATAGGAGAGAAAATCAAAGACAATATTTCTTATAATTAATGGAAATTGATATCTCAACTCCAAATTAAAATTGTTCAGATTTTAAATTTTCCTCTGAAGTCTAATGATTTTTGTTTAAAATAACCGATTTTTGGTAGAAGACGCTAAGATAATATATTATCGTTCAAATGTTGTAAATATTTTTCCAAATTTAATCATGCCGATAACAATGTAAGTCGATAGCATAACCTAAAATTGTGAAAAAATTGTAAATCTTCTTTGAAATATAATTTTTGTTATTAAAAACACGAATTTTTTAATCAAGTGTGCGCCACTTTCCCCCACATGCACCGCTTAGCTCCAGCTTATGGTATTTTATACTAAAAATACCGATTTCCGGTATGAAACGATGACATAAGCTAAATTTTTGAAAAAATTATAAATCTTCTTTGAAATCTAATGATTTTTGGATAAAAATTTCAGTTTCTGCCGAAAAGCAGTATCACATTCTGAAATTGTTCAAGATTGTAAATTTTATAATTTTTACTAAAAATACAAATTTCCTAAGAAAAACACTAATATAGTATAAAGTTGTTCAAAGATTGTGAGTCTTCTTTGAAATCTAATGATTTTATAATAAAAGTTTCAATTTCTGAGAAAAGCATTATCAGAATTCGAAATTGTTCAAGATTGTATGTAAATTTTATTATTTCAAACAAAAATCGTTGGATTTGAATCTAATTATTTTTGTTTAAAAATACCAATTTTAGGCGAAACACACCACTAAAATCCAAAGTTGTTGAAAAATTGTAAATATTCTTTGAAATCTGATAATTTTTTGATAAAATAACCAATTTTCGACAAAATTGGTATTTTTAGCTTGGTATTTCTAATTTTGCAATTCTATAAATTGCAAGGTAGTTAAAAGTAAGTAAGAAGTAAGCTAGAAATGAGTATTTCTAACTTAAAGATAACAGAAAAGTGTTCAGAATTGTAAATCTTCTTTGAACTGTAATGACTTTTATTTTGAAATATCAATTTCATAATAACAACATAAGCTAAAATCATATATATTATTATAAAATAAGCTGAAATAAGTTAAAATTGTTTTAAAATGATGTATATTTGAAATTTAATAATTTTTTTATTAAAAATACCGATTTCCGTTGGAAAAGGCATAACCTAAAATGGTTGAAAAATAGGGAATCTTATTGATGATTTTGGTTTAATTCATTACGAATACACATTTTTTAATTTTGCGTCAAAACAAAATTCATTGCTTAGCCATTGTTTAAATTATATCCGTACACTATTAATTTTGTGCAAATTTCATGCGATTTTCTTTGTGGAAATTACTTCCAGAATATTTATTGTCGAAAGTGAATGAAGGAAAAATTACAAATTAATTTTTTTACATTTCTTATTCATTATTCATAAGAAATTTTATTGAAGGGATTAGTCTTACAAAATTTTATTAATTTATGCTTCAAATGCCAAAAATTGATAAAGTAATCATCGCAAACGAAACAATTTATTGTTAATTGTTGATAATAAAAAAAAACAAATTAATTCGTTGAATTATTATTATTTGTTTTTTTATCTTTCTCAGAGTTGTATCTAGTTCAATTTTTCTCTTGGACATTTTGCTCTCATATGCAATGGGACAGGTAAATCTACGCAAACACGATTTTTGGAACTTTTTTCAAAAATACTACCGGGACGCGTCGTAGTAATTTCTAGCAAATTTGGGATTTGCATCAGGGCCTCTTAATAAACCGTTTATGCAAAAAGACGCGCTCTATCTACTTTAAACGGTAAAAAGATCTTTTTTCGTAGGAGATGCCTTGACTATAGATAATTTTACGGACCTACATTTCGCTTTTGACTCTGCCTGAATATAAAAATGGCCAGAGTCGGTGTTTTACATTTTAAGGTACTTGAAACTGAAAGTGAAAGTGATTTAAATTTGTAAGTGTAAATTTCAAAGGAGTTCAAATTCACAAGGTTTCTAATTTTACGAATACATCTTGAACAAGATTTCAAATTCAACTCATTTTCACTTTTATTACAAAAAAACCAAAAGTAATGGCCTTTTTCTTTAGGTACAAATTCTTATATCATTCATGAATTAGAAATAATTATTTAATTACGTCTTTGTCCTTATATCTTGAGAATAAGAATAAAAAGAAAAGTGGAATGGTAACAGGTGCACAAACGAAAGTGTCATTTGTCCGATCTCATCAGAAACCGGTTCGATGTAAAGTTCCCGATTCAAACCCGTTCATGTTTATTTAGGTCAGTTTTCGAAAAATCTTAAATAATCCTCATTCACTGAATAATCATGACTTTATTATACAGATTCTGATAACACAAAAAATTAGTTGAAATACAGTACCGTCCAGGAGTATGAGGACTTCTAAAAAACTAGCGATCAAAAACATGCTCTCATTTCTCGCATGATATGTTCGGAACAAAATTGGATATAATAATTTTTGAGGAATCGTTAGAAAGGTCATTGAATTCCACGTCAAATGAACCTGAGTTGAAGTATTTTTGATGAACAGGGACGAAGTCAGTAAGTGAGAAAGACCGATCTCATTTCTGCCAATTTACATGATTGAACTTAAACTTGTAGCAAAATCTAGGAAAATTATGATTAAGGATTGAGAGCTATGCATAGTAATCCTTAGAATATCCTTTTAAAAATGATCCCAAGAAACTGTAAAAATATTAACTGATTTTCGAATTATCATTAAAAAATGTAGAGGTGTGCACAAGACAAAAATTGCTTGGACAAGCAGTGCTCGATCTTCTGTCCTTTGTTCTTCTGATTTTCGTCTTGCTCACGCCTCTACATTTTTTATGATAAATCGAGAACCAGTTAACAATTTTACAACTTATTGTGCTGGTCTTAAAGAGGAGACTCGAAAGTTTATTATGCATGATTTTCAATCTTTTACCATAATTTTCTTAAATTTTGCCAGAAATTGAATTTGAATCATGAAAATTAACAGAAATTAGATCGGTCTTACTCACTTACTAACCCCGTCCCTGTTTATTAGAAATACTTCAATTAGGGTTCGTTTGACACGGAATTTGAGAACCTTTCCAACGCTTCTTTATAAATTATTCTATCTCATTTCTTCCAAACATATAATGCGAGAAGTCAGTGCATGTTTTTAATCGCTAGTTTTGTAGGTGTCCTCATGCTCCTGCACGGTACTGTACAATCATTATTGAACCAATAGAATAAAAAAATAAAAAATGATTCAGTGGAATAAAAAGTAATAAGGAAGTTCTCACAATAGAAAATTCCAATCAACTAAAAGACCGGAAGTCCCATAATCTATAATCCATAATTCGATTAAATAAACGACTTGGAATGAAAGTAGACTTCTAATCAAGATTCCATGTCGCAATTTGAATAGATCCAGAAAATCAGATGTCCTCTTCTATAGTCCGTTCATTGATTCTAAACCAAAATCAATAATTATGATATTTGATTCGTCGAGAACTGGCAACCTGAAACCTCCCACCAATTTTCTTAGGGAAGAGGTAACTTTCAGCAAGACTTGCTATATAAGAGAATGTTTTACCGAACTCTCGAGATAAAACCCGTGTGTGTTGTCCGTTTCGTGTCTTTAGTGTTACTCCTGTGTCTTAGTTACAAACAGGTAAGTGGAGGAATAACTTCATCAAAAATCGTCAAATCGTATAATCACGCAAAATCACTTGTAATCATCTGAAAATCACTTTAAATCATCTTTACTTCAAATGGCTCGAAATCACTTGTAATCTTATGAAAATCACTTTAAATCATCTTTACTTCAATTCACTCAAAATCACTTTCAATCATATGGAATTCACCTTGTATCTACTTGAAATTTTAAGCATTGAGTTCAATTCGATGGAACTCACCTGAAGTAACGTGAAATCACTGATTGAATTTGCTTGAAATCAGATGAAATCACGGAAGACTCCTTGGAACCACATGTAGTCACTTGCAATAAGTTGATGTCAATCCAAATTTTAAAAAATCAATTTTCTAGTGAGCTCACGTGAGTTCAAGCAACTCAGAGTATTTTTAGTTCAATTCAAGTCAATTCGTGCATTTCAATTTAAGTTTAATTTGTGCTAGATGATTTCAAATGATTTCGTGTGAAGTCGATCATCAATTTTACTCAAAGACCGAAAAATCAGTGTCTGCAAGTCTATTACAGTGGCGTGAAACCAAACCTTTGGCTCATAATAGTCCTCTACATCATGAACATTCTCTGAAATTGTGCAATGAAATTCAAATATTTTTAAACAATTTAAGTAACCCCGAAAATGTTACGATCTCAGTCAACTGTGTTATGGAAACAGAAATTGAAAATGGGATTCGTATTATCGGTGTTTCGATATTTATGACCATTAATACGTTTTTTTCTTAAAAAATCACTCCCTGTTCCAGATCATTTTTTTCACAAGCTTTTTTCAAAATTAAAACAGAACCCCCGTTCCACCTAGAAATTAAAAATTTTTTTTAAACATATAAATCCCTGTTCTAAGTAGCACTTCTTAAAAAACTCAATAATAAACAATATCGCCTCCATTCAGTATAAAAACAAATTATAATCCTTCTATCATGTGATTACAACATTTTTTTAATTAAAACAAAATTCTATTCCTAATATTGACCATCTTTAAAATCCTCTCAATAAAAAATATTACCTATTCCACCTAAACATTTCTTTAAGTTTTTGAAATTCATTTCCTTTGTTTCTTTCGATCGTTGTTTCATAAAAAAAGCCTTGCTATATTTTTCAAAATCGTTTGAGAATCCTCTCTTGTTTTTTAAAGATTTTTTTATAAAAGAAATCATACAATCTATCTCTACTTAAGAATATCCCTTTTCCTGTTATTATTTTTTCATAAGCTTTTTTTGATACAAACAGAGCCCCCGTTCCACCTAGAAATTTTTTCATAGCATAGAAATCCCTGTTCCAAATATAACTTCTCAAAAAAAAATCAGTAATAAACAATCTCCTTTCCATTCAGTATTAAAAA
Organism: Melikaiella ostensackeni; assembly: GCA_032362435.1. Classification (NCBI taxonomy): domain Eukaryota; kingdom Metazoa; phylum Arthropoda; class Insecta; order Hymenoptera; family Cynipidae; genus Melikaiella; species Melikaiella ostensackeni. The sequence continues at coordinate 4,141,305 of JAUMHM010000048.1, forward strand.
ATGATAGCCCTCTTATTATCTGATTAAAAAATTTTTTAATAAAAGAAATCTTTATTCTAAATATTATCTTCAAAAACTCCTAAAATAAAAAAATTTATAATACCTATTTTCTTATTCCATCTGAAAATTTTCAAACATGTTTCTAGATTCCTTCCCTTTGTTTCTTTCAGTCGTCGTCTGACAAATAAAACCGCTATCTGTGAAATTAAAAATAATTTGAGAACCCTCCTCTTTTGTGTTTTCAAGAATTTTTATTGAATAAAATCATCAATAATAAAAAAATCTCTGTTTTAAGTAACAAATTTCAATTTGTTTGAAAATTATAATAAACAATCCTTCTTCCACATAGTGTGCTTTCCAAAGAAATTTATAACCCTCCTCCTCTTCTTGTAATTTCAAAAAGTTTGTGTGATGAGAGAATTCCCTGTCCCAAGCAGCTTTCTTTGATATGTTTTGTAGAGCTTCCCTTCTGGGATTTCGCAAATTTCTAATCCAAAAATCCTCTTTTGCATTCAGAAATTCTCTCAAAGTTAATTAAAATCCACTTTCAAATGTCTCTTCAAAATATTTTCCGACAAATAAGCGATCTCAGTTCCATGTGAAATTTAAAAAAATAGTAATCAAACAAAATAAAGTATAAGACCTTCTTTCCACGCAACAAAAAACTAAAAAAAAATGATAATAATTCCATCTTAACACCATCTATATTAAAAAATTGAATATCCTATAAGGTACTATCTATAGGTTACAATAAAAACTACAATGAAATAATATAATCTATAAGAACAATTACAACAACAAACAACTTAAAAAGAAATCCCACCTATATTTTAAAATTGAGTACATATCCTATAGGGTACTATCTATAGATTACAATAAAATAATACAATCTGAAGATCACGATAAAATAAATTGAGACGTATATTAGATTATTAAGAAAAGAATTAGTCCATTTGATATCAATACCCGAGTACGTTGATCTGATGACTGCGGTTCAATGAACCGATCATGTAATGCATGCGTCTACTTTCCTGGAGTAATTTTTTCGGCAATTAGAGACGCAAGCGACCGACTCAAATTACTAGAGTAAAACGGATTGGAGGTGATGATAACTGGAGGGCATGCAATCGTATTTAATAATAATAATTGAGTCTAAACTACATAAATCGGTTGCGCGGGTTCCGAGATTAAAAAAAGAATTCATTCCTTAGTATTCATGTACTACAACATGCTGTTAAAGAAACCGTTGCTCCAACATAATTTTTTCATTTGACTAAAAATAACTTAAAGATTGAGGAAATCATTTTAAATTGATGAAAAATTTTCATTCGGACAAAAAAGTATTTCTTTGAGACAAAGAAATTTCTTCGAATCAGAGAAACTTTTCTTTGACTGAGAGCCAAGAAATATTTTTCGTTGATTCAAAGAATCTTTTTTCTGAGTTTAGTGCCCTACCCTTCGTATAACTTCATTATTTATTTATTTCACTAATTTAATTTAAAAAATCGTATTAATATTGGATATTATTTATGTAATCATTTTTTTCATTTCGAAAAAGCGCGCCTTGCGACATCAGCGCCACCGCGATGTAAACAAAATTCAGCTCTTTAAAAGGTGTTACGCCTAAGCGAAATAAGAATAATTATGCATGCCGACGCGATTTTGGTCGTTTTTCTGGCTTGAGTAAGAGAATATGATTGTTCAAGACAAATAGTGAATTAGTTATATTAATTTGATTAAGTTGGCAAGGAAATCAGTGCCATAACGTGCTGTAAGATGATCAGTTTCTTCATTGATCAGCATATATGGATCGCATGGCAACACGATTTTCTCAAACCTTCAGCCTTCCAAAGAATAAGAAAAAGTGTGTTTTTGGTTAAAAAGTAATAAATGTACTTTTTCCTCAAAAAGTAATACTTATTCTGTACAATTATTATAATTTTAGAAAACAGGGTATTCTTTGCAAAATCTGGGAGGGCCCTAACAAGTTTTCCCCAAGTAGGGTAATCATCTGCAAAAGCGTTACAAGCCATATATAGCCCATGTCAGTTCACCCGATCAGATCCACACCAGAAGTGGAGCAAACGGGCAGAACCTTACTATGCCCACATCAAGATTCTTGCACATAATCCATCGAAAAATATATGTTTTCTCAATAAAATAGTGCATAAAAAATATGTATAATTTAACAGATTATAGTTTTTACTTTATACATAAACTATCAATGGACGATACATATTTTTCTTCTAAAAGGCTATGACCGGGTAAATAAAATGCTCCTAGGGTAATAAAATCTGCTCCAGATTTCCTTGGATTTCGTCGAGACTAAAAAGTATGTCCACCCGAAGACTGGTTTATGGTTTGAATTTTATTTAGTTTCGCATTAAACTAACAGGTATACTCAACCAGTCTATTATGTATAAATGCGGACACTCGCGTTCTCCGCATTACAGTAGCAGGAGCAGGACAACTTTCCTTATGTAACCGCTTTTCTCGCCTTCCTGAATTACTTGCAATGTCGCAGTTAAATTCCTCTCATCGATTAAAAAAGAATTGATCAAATGAATCCGATTCGATAATCACGGAATTACCATCGAGCCAGTCCAATTTTATGCAATTTGAATCAAGTTTTTTGGCCCAGAAAAAGCTTCAAAAAATAATAATGACAGAGAAACTTTATCAAGATTGGAGTCGATCGGCTACAATAAAACATTTTGTAATATCCAAGATCTACACGAGAGATCAGATACCAATCAACAATATCAGTCTACACTCTACGTACTTACATCGAAAAGAAAGTGATGCTATTAGATCAAAAAAGGAGAAAACAGAAAAATACGACACGCATGAGCGTATAATTTGAACGCTATATAAATCCCTCGCAAGAACACTTTCTCTGGAACAAAATTCCAAATTTTTTCATCCAAAGAAGTACTGTTACGGAAAAGTTGCTCAATTTATGAGGAGATAAATTTTATGATTATCTAAATTTAATAAGCGAAAAAGTATTTAATAAACTTGTCAACAGTCTTATAAATTAATAAAATTGATATCCTTTCTCTATAAACTTTTTTTTAGCACTCTTGAACTAAACTATTACCGTAATTTCATTAAGAGCTTAATGCTTTCTTGCTCTAGGATGCTGCATCATTTAATAAACGACAAATAGGAAACCTAGAATGTATAATCTATCATCTATAGTGTATAATGATCACATGAGAAATGGTTGTCATCAGAGGAAAGCGCACCATTAGCGCTATATACCATTCAAAAAATATATATATACAAACGGTTTCCCCGGCGTATTCAGGCACTAGAAAGTTACCATAATTTTACTGATCGGCGGCAATCGTGCCAGAGAAATCAGAAATCGCGAGATCGAAAAAAAACACTCGAGTTAATGATTTGAATTCAAAATTATTTTATGCAAACCAGAAATAGTTTGATATTTTTGTCTATTAATCTTCTACTCAATTAAAGAATCATCTAGAGAAATCTCGTTCTATTTTTATTTTTGACAAAATCTTCTTGTACATCATTAATTTATGTAAGATAGTTGCGGTAGAAGCTTATTTCTTTTTAAGGGAAATATGTTGGCTGGAATCACTTCATAAGAATTGCGAACACGCCCCAGAGCGATGTGTTATACTTGTTCACCGGTTTGATACAGGCTCAATTTTTCTACGCAGACCCTCTCACTTTCACTCGGTCGCTGACCAAACAAGACTGAATTCTGCTTCCTAATGATTCTTACTCTTTAATAGACACAAGGAATGCGTCTCATTAAACTCTGTCTATAATTTCCTTCACATTCATCATTGACACGAACACGTGACTCACATTGCATTGAACTTAAGACAATTTGAATGCAATTAATTTTTTGTATATCAAAGATTTTGAGAATCATTCCCCTTTAACAAACAGAAAAAACAGAAGATAGAATGTGTAAAACAGTAGTGAGCGAATTGGAGTAGAACGTAACATCTGTAACAGAAAATACAAATAAAACATTGTTCTTGCTTATAGATGTTCTTTGCAGTAGTTTGGACTGTTCTAAACGAACTGCAACTTATTTTACTCCATTTAGAAAAGAGCAACTAACAAACGTGGAACCCCTATTTTGCTCCAGTTCAATTAACTCAAACGACGGTAGATAGCGCTGGGGCTGTCACAAAAAATAATAACAAATTCATTTTTCTAACGTTGTTACAATATAATTGATACTCAAGTCGCAAGAAAATAATGGTGAATCAATCTTTCGAACGTTGTTACTTTATTAATGTGGCGAAATATTACCGACGCAAGATTAATTTTTGTTGCAGCAAATCTTTCACCATTTTGGATTTAAGTCATCTTTTTTGGATGGAGATTCATCTTTCCTGGTTAAAAATTAGGTTGAAAATTTAACTGTTTGGTTGAAAATGCAACTGTTCCTGGCAGAAGTTTGATAAGAAGGAATGTGTCTCATGAAGTTCTGTCTATAATTTCCTTCCCATACATCATTGAGACGAATACGTGACTCGCATTACATTGGATTCATGACGAATTACTATAAATGAAATTCATTTTTTGTACATTAAAGATTTTGAAAATCATCCCCCTTTAACAACACATAAAAAATAGAAGATAAAATATGTTGCAGATAACTTTAAGGACGGTTAAAAATTGAACGTATTTCGGCAAAAATTTCACCGAGGTTGAGAGAATAATTCTGACGCCATCTACTACATCACGTTGTCAGCTATGCCAAATAAGATAATAGTGAGCAAATTGGAGCAGAACATAGAATCGCTAACAAAAAAAAAACAAAGAAAATATTGTTCTTGCTTATAAATCTTCTTTAAAGTAGCTTAGATTATTCTAAGCGAACCTCAACTTATTTTACACCACTTAGTAAAAAGCAATTGACACACGTGGAATCGCCATTTTGCTCCAGGTAATTAACTGAAACAGCGGTAGATAGCGTCAGCGCTGTCATAAAGATAATATCGAATTTATTTTTATAACGTTGCTACTATGTAATCGATACTCAATTCGCAAAAAATAATGGTGGAATGATCCTTCAAACGTTGCTTCTTCATAAGCAAGGCAAGGTCAATTTTTTTTGCAGCGAATCTTTCACCTGGATGTAAACTTTATATTCAGTTTTTTTCTATGAATTTTATAATTTGAAAACTCCCTCTTTCACGCGGATTGATTTTCATCAACATTTCATAGTCTTTCTCTTCTGTGTGTTTGTATTTTTTCAGTTTCAAAATATCCTTTCGAATTAAAAGATCATCTTTTATAATACAAAAGTCATCTTTTTTGGTTGAAAATTCTTGAAAAAAATCAAAATTTGAAAGCTTCTAAATACAAAGCCTTTTGAGTTTCAATTTTGAAAAATGTTTTGTCGTTTAAAGCAGAGTACTTTTCGATATCGAGGTGAAAATTAATATAGCCAAGCAACTGGAGCAGAGGATTGTAGATATACATATACTACCATCGCTAGCGCGAGCGGTACGGAAAATCAGTGATGACTTTAAAACACAATAGCTGGGTCGGAAACAAAGCTTGACAATTTTTCAAAAGAAAGTTAGAAAGCTTATAAGATTCCACGTGGAATGACGCAAGTTAAAGATATTCCTGGCTTTTAGAATAGGATATATCACGTGATACGCATGATACGCATTATATTTTTTGTCCATAACCTGCATTTGAAGTTTACATTTTAGGGCATGTGAAGCGTGCGCAAATTAGCGTTTTCCATCCGGGGACTAAAGAAGCGGGCGCAAAAATCCACTTTGCGTCCGCTTCGCCTCCAGGCGGAAAAAGTTACTCTACTCACACTCTACTTGCACGAAAAGGCATACTTTCGGTGCAGGTTTAACAGAAATGTCTTTTCCTCGCTGCTTAAGCTAACTGAAACCCGACGCAGACACGATTGGACATTTTTAGTCTCATTCCAGGAACCCGTGAAGGGTTTTCAAGTTTTATTGGCCTAAATTAAAGACAAGATTTTAAAGATCGCGTTCTGTTCATTTCAGACTTTTTCTTCAAATTTCCTATATCATTACACGACTTGAAATCTAGGTGCAAAACTCCCGAAATTCTGACATTTTTTTTAAAACTTCTCACGTGATATATGCTCTTTAAAAAGTTAGAAGTGTCCTTACCAGGGGTCATTCAACGTGGAATTTCATGGGCTTTCTAACAATTTTTTTTTAATGTCTAAATTTATTTGCGACCGAGTTATCGTGTTTCGGAGTCATCACTGGTTTTTAGTGCCGCTCGCACTAGTCAATATAATTTCTGGCGGCAGTGCAGAAGGATGAAGTACATTGTCTCATCCTCAAGTTTCTATTTACTGTTTCCACGAAAGCTGAAACTAGTTACGTAAATCTCTTTCTTAGTTGCAAAGCTGAAGTGCATGAACTGAGCAAAGGTCAAAGTTTACTCGCAGTTATGCATTTAATAATACAACCAATTCGCGTTGCATCATTCCTTACACAGGTACGATGGATTAACGACGATCGTGCACAAGTTTCGTTGTTTTAACTGCAATGATCTTCCAGCTTTTCTGAGTCCTACGTTCATGATCTACGATCTTGTTACTTGATCCGATCTTTGCGATGATTCATTTTATAGCAGTTAAAACTACCCATTGTATATATACACCGAATTATGGTTCTTAAGAAGCTCTAGAGCTAAAATTGACGAGTCTTTGCAATCATTTTTTTATTTGAATGGTCCCTTAGTTTCAAGATAGCGAGCTATTATTTTTCATTTAATTAGAATTTATAAAGAACAGATAACCACATAACTACGCCAAAGTTTGGGAATTTAAGCCAAACAATTTTGGGAAGATTTCCCCAAGATATTTTGGGGAATATTTCTTAAAAATAGGGGAAATTCATCCAACTATCTTAGGGAACTTTGCCGAATTATCTTAGAACAATCCTCGAGAAATGTTATGGAATTCTTGCTGGATGTTGGGGAATTTGTCCAAGATCAAGGTAACGCAAATCGTACCAAAGTTTAGGAATTTCCCCGAAACATTTTCGGAAAAATTTCCCCAAGATATTTCCTAAAAGTTGGGGAACATTTCTCAACTCGTTTTGGAACTTCAATCATTTGAAACTTCACCGTTCTCAGCACACATATTCATAAATTCGCTCAGCCACACAAAAAATATCCGCCACCGCTCTTAAGCATTTCAGCGGTAATACCATCCACACCAGCAGCCTTATCATTCTTCAGTTTCTTAAGCGAGGATTTTCCACATGGGTAGTTACATTTTTCAAATTTTGATTACAAAATTATTC
>JAUMHM010000048.1:4154185-4172341 GCA_032362435.1 Melikaiella ostensackeni
CGCTGAGAAACTGCGGGGGCCAGCAGTCGGCCAGCAGTTCTAGGAAGGCGTAAACCGGATGGGCTTCTATGGGGGTTGGAGTGTATTCGAAAAAAACAGTTCGAAAAATAGATAAAAACAAAAATAAAAAATTTTAAATGTTAAGAGAACGAATGTCTAAAAAAAAGGATGAACATACGAATAAACGAATTTTGTAATGAAAATAAATGTTAAAAAATATTATATTCACATAATTTTCCAAAACTTCACATGAGAATTCAATAAATAAACATGTTAATACATAAAAAGCAAAAAAGATAAATTGGAGAAAAGTGAAGGGAGCCAGTACCGAGCCTGCAACCTTGTGACCAGAAGCAGAACTCTCTGCCAACTGAGCTAGCCGTCAGTCAGAGATGTGAAACGTACGTGTCCACAAGCTCTGCAAAGATTTTTAAAAAGTCGTTTTTCTCAAAAACGACTCCACATTGGCAAATTATTTTTTGATAAAATAATATTAATCCAATGGATTCTCATTAGGGAATTTATGAGATTTAAAAAAAATACCAACTCTAATCATTTTCTTGTAAGTACAAGTAGCTTAGAACAATTGTGAATAAAAAGATTTCTGACAAGTACATGCATTGTTTATTCATTCTATTATATTCTTTGACAGCTTATTTTGAGGATCAAAATGTTTGGGAATATATAAATAAAATAAATGCAATAAACAATGGAATATATTGTTATTTATTTTATTTTCTATTCAAAGTTAGTTCAACAATGAATAAGTAACGAACAAATATGCACAATATGTGTTTTACATGGGTTTAGATAATTTTTTTGTAATCGGAATACTACTTTTTTTATTAGAATTCATTTTTCTAATATCAAAACCTCCATATCTTAGCGTAAAACGATGTTCATTGTCTTGTAAGTAGCGATCATCGACTACTGTATCAACGCCAAGATTTTGAACTAGTGGTTGACGATTGACTCGTGGACGCTTTGTAATTTGTCTTACTGGATAAAATTGTTTACCTTGTCCCAATTGATTAACTTGATTTTGTTGCCCGACTCGATGAAATTTATTTCCATTTTCTACTGGAGAAAGTTGATTATTTTCGGCCGAGGGTATATTAAGATCAAACTGACGATCCTGTGTGCTTACTTGTGCACTTAATTCTGTTATAAGACAATATAAACATATTAGTTGTAAATATTAATTTTGATAATTAATTGCTTCCTCATAGTTGCTTCCTCATAGAGACAGATTTGTAGTGACCTAAATTTTAAAATATACTTTTTTGACATATTTCGATATGATTCAATCCTAGGAATGCAAAAGTGCAATTTAAAAAAAATCCGTGTGCGGTGTGTGTGTAACTTTGTTCTGTTTAACATATCACGAAAAGTAGAAAAGCAATAGTCATGAGATTTAGACGCATTGTAGGAATAATTGATGTCCAGGTCTGATAGGATTTTGAGCTAGATCGGCCAATTTGAAGTAGGTTTGCTTTTGCATTTGGAGATTGTAAAAAAAAAATTTACCATTTTTATATAAGACAAACTTTTTTGATATTCGAAATACAACGATATTATATCTGATTTATTTGTTCGCGTCTTTGAGGAGCATCAATCGACCTATTGCGAAACCTTTTATGACGTACTAGTACGGATTTATGAAGTTTCAAAAAAATGATTTATTCTGTTTATATGAAAAAAATTTGGTGGATATTAGGAATATGTGGAATGTCGGTTGATTTAGAACCAATCTATTCAGATTATTTCATTTAAGAAAAAATAGATATCTTTTCAGAATTTGAGTTAATCATTAATACCTCAATTGAAAGAAAATCTTAATAGTGTACATAGGCAACCCTGCAGATTGGAACAAATCTTTGCTCAATATCTCTGTTTTAAAATTTCTTGAAGTTCGAAATAAAATCTACTTTCTTATAAAAATTTTGTGTGTAGTAAAAAAAAAACACTCGAAAGTTCAGGAATCAAAAATAGACTTCGAAACTACCCGCTTTTACAGCTCATCAGAGACAAATGTACAACAAAAAAGAAAAAAGAGAGAGAAAAAGAAAGAGTCAACCAAAACCAACCTTACACTATTTCTTTTCTTCGTTTTTTTTATACTACTAGGGACCAACATGTTTAGAAGTCAATTTAGACTTCCTTATCAGGGATCATTTCTAGGAAAACTACAGCTATAAATAATGAAATCTGTATTAACTAAATTCAAATATTATCTGAAAATGAAAATAAAGAATTTAATATCAAACGTTTGGTCAATTTTTCTATTTCCTTCTTAAAATCAAAAATGTTTAAGGACGAAATGAAATTTACTTTCTTATGAAAATGTTATTGTACTAAAATAGAAAACACCAGATAGTTCTGTGTATCTGTGAATGACAAACTTTTTTAACCAAATTCAAGATAGATTTCTTAAATTTATTGGTAGCCTCATTATTTTTTCATCTTCTATCGCTAAAGTCAAAACATACTTTCTTGTTAATATCAAATATCTTTTCTTCTTGGAAAAAAACCCATTAATTTTGCATTTTATCAAGAAATCTGTCTGTGATGTCATCAAATCTCAGTTTTTACTAATCGAATAAAATTCTATAATATTTTCTACCGGTCTTCCAATCACATTCATCACATTCCCTAAATTTTTATCAATTCCACTGAAAACCATAATACCAAAAACAGAAAAATCAGAAAAAGTATTAAAGAATTTTATTCAATTAGTAAAAACTGAGATCAGATGAAATAATAGAAAGACTTATTGATAAAATGCAAGTTTTATGGGTTTTTCCAACAAAAAAAAAAGATATTTGATATTAAAAAGAACGTATGTATTGACTCTAACAATAAAAGAAAACAGAAAAAACTTCAATGAGACCACCAATAAATTTAAGAAATCTATCTTGAATCTGGTTGAAAAAGTTTGTGATGTACAGATACACAGAACTTTCTGGTGTTTTCTCTTTTAGCACAATAAAATTTTCATAAGAAAGTAGATTTCATTTCGTTCTTAAACAGTTCTGATTCTGACAAGAAAATAGAAAAATTGACCAAACATTTGATATTAAATTCTTTTTTTTCATTTTCAGGTAATATTTGAATTTAGTTAATATAGGTTTCATTATTTATAACTGTGATTTTCCTATAAATTACCCCTGATGAGGAAGTCTAAATTGACTTCGAAGCACGATGGTCCCCAGTAGTGTAAAAAAGACGCAGGAAAGAAAGAGTGAGAGGTTGATATTGTTGACTCTTTCTTTTTCTCCCTCTTTTTTCTTTTTATATTCTCATCAGAGAAGGTATTAGATTTGTGTAAAATTTGACCCCCCCTCCCCCCATTTTTGTCGAATGTCCACGTTTTGAAACCCCCTAAACCCGAAAAACAGGTTTTTACGAATGTGTCTGTGTGTCTGTATGTCTGTATGTCTTTTAAGAGTGTACCAAAGGCCAATCTATTGGATTGGCCTTTGGTACACTCTTTGAGTATTGAAAACTGAAGGTCAAGTTCGTTAGCCAGCCATTTTGAATAAAAATTCAAAAAATTAGAGCATTTTCAAAATTTGTGAAACCATTTTTTTCAAGATTCGAAAATTATATGTACGGTTATTATATACGTAGTACTTTAAAAATCGAACAATTTACCATAATAACTTTTTTCGATAAAAAAAAAATTATGAAAGTTATAGCATTTTCAATATTCAAAAAACGAAAAGAAAATGAAATTTTCAAGCCAAACAATGCACGATATGAAAAAAAGTTAAGAGTAAGAAAATGTTGCTTTTTGAAAGGCCTACAAGATTGTCATAACAAATTTTTCAATTTAAAAAAAAAATCGAAAATTCAAATTTTGAGCCATGTAACGCGAGATACGAAAAAAAGTTGTGATATCAAAATTGTTGTTTTTACGAAGGCCCATTAGCTTTCTACTGAACATTTTTTGGTAGAAGGCATAGTTTGTTTTAAGTATGGAAAATGATATTGGAATATTTTAATTTTAATTTTTGAGCCAAACGACGTAAGATAAGAAAAAAAGCAGAAGAGTAGAATTTATTCTTTTAAAAGGCCAAATAGAATTGACGTTAGACATTTATAAGAAAAATCGTAAATCATTAAGATAATTCTTCAATTGTTTTTTAACTATTTATTTGTATATATTATACGGCGAGCGCAGGAAATCGAGCACGAATATTATGATGAGAATGTATTCCTTAAGGCCGATAGAGCCTTAAGTAATCAAATTTCCCTCTTCATTTGAAATTAAAAACAAATTTAGTAATTTGTGCATAAAAAACATATAAAACCGAGCGCAAGAGTCACATGTTTCGGAGCGCGAAGCGCGACGACCGAATCGCGCGCCCTAGGCGAGCTCAAACTTGCGAGCGAAGCAAGCTGCGCGCGAAGCGCGCGATGACAATATGCCCGCGAAGCGGACAGATTTTTTGTTGTACATTTATTGTACATTTGTCTTTAATGAGCCGTAAAAGCGAGTAGTTTCAAAATCTATTTTTGACTTGTGAACTTTTTGGGTGTTTCTTTTTCAGTACATAAATAATTTTCATAAGAAAGTAGATTTCATTTTGATCTTTAAGAAACCTATTTAAGAATCTTCCATGTCCGCTTATGATCTAGCAATACCTGTTTCTGATTTTTTAAAATATATTGTTTATCCTGTTTATATGAGAAAATTTTTTTTAATATTGGGAATACCACAATACTGCAAATGATGCATTTATTCGCGTTTTCAAAAAGCATCGATTGACTTATTGATCAACATTTCATGACTTCCCATGACCTACCAATACCGTTTTTCAATTTTTAAACAAAATTATTTACCTTGTTCCTAAAAGGATTTATTTTTAATATTGGGAATATAACAGTACTGTATTTCATGTAATTGTTCGCGTCTTCGAGACGCGTCGATTGATCTATTGACGAACCTTCGATGACTTTTCATGATCAATCAATAGCGACTTATAGAGTTTAAAAAAAAGTTACATTATTTGTATGAGGAAAACTTTGTTTTTTAAGACATTGATTGTCCTCTTAATGGTCTCTCTGATTTTCTAAAAATAAGATTTTCGGTAAAGCAGAAACATAAGTTTGAAAAATATTAAGTGTGCATTTTTTTCGATTGTTAGAAAAAAACCTCTCTCTATGAAGAAGCAAATTTACTTGATACCTATGAGGAAGCTAAGTGCTCATGAAATGAGAACAAATAAATACACCTATAGTGAATACACCCATAGTACTTCGCAAATGTATTTTAAATTTTTAATGGAAAAATTAATTAAATCAAATATTATATTATATTATAAAAATAAAGTACAATTTTTTAACTATTTTGAGAAAGTGTTTTTGAGTGTAACAGTTTCGAGTAGGCATTCCTTTAATCTATTTCAGAAGAGATATCAGATCTAATATTAATTTCTTGATATAATTATTATAATAATTCATATCATACTCACGAATAAAATTAAGGAAGATTGCAAAGGCAAGAAATAAAGAAAAAATAAAGGTCTTCATTTTTTCTTAATAGAAGGAACAACTGTTTCTTTTTTAATTTCGTGAATGCAAACTATGGAATCTACAGAATTCAAGCGCTTAAATATGTTCTAGATTCCATTCCATTATGCACAAACACACTTTCGTACTTATTCAGAAGATAAATTGAAGAGTTTAAATTTATTATTCCGAAATGTAACTTTCCATATGTCACTCCTTTTCTTTCAGGCATATTTACAATAAGTCTATACTGAATTGTGTTAAAATAACGTTTTAATACATGAATTAATGAGCTGATTGATAACCGTCATCGTAGTGTTACTTGATAAGGAAAAATCTTGAATAATGAAAGAAAAATTAATAAATAACATGAAAATAATTATTTAATAATAAAAATGAAATCATTGAAATAAAATAAATCAATAGTAAAATTTATTGTAATTTCAATTATTTTCTAGAAAATTGTATTCAGACCCGCTTTTAATATTAAAATTATACGCGAGAAAAATTTCGTGAGGAAATAAATTTTTTCCTGGAAAAACGTAAAGATAAAAATTGCTTTAGTTTAATTTTTCTTTTTCTTAGTATCATACTTAATTTCAGAATTTTGTTACCTTCAAGTCATCATATCTCCATTATTTGTTCTTTAATTTAATATAGGGTACCAGCATGACTTTGTCCATAAATTAATGACGTCACGCTAATGTTAGAGGGAAAGAAATATGATTGTCAAAGATAAGAAAAGTTTGAGGTCATTTATGGATGAAACCAAATGATAAATTAGCACATTAAACGAGACAGTAAAAAAAATAAGTCTTCCCGTACTGAATAAACATTGTGACTTTTTCAAGAATGAAAATAAAATTCACTATTAAAATTTCAAAATATAATATAATGTAATAATAAAAAGCAGCACCTATAATTTGGAGCCTATGAAAATTATGTTTTATTTATAGAAAAAAAAATTATTCATATTATAGAGAAAAAAATAAAAATATTATCATTATTATTTATGCATTTGTTTCAATAAATCTATTTTATTTCAATGTAGATCACTGTATGAGTGATAATTTAATAATAAATTACCTGCAGGAGACTATAACAATTCAAAAATGTCCATTTTTGTATTCCAGAATATCCTAGAATTTTGACTTTGGGGAAGCCAAATCGACACCGAAAAAAAGTTTTTATATCGGTTAATATTTGATCCTTGCGAATCGGAATCAAAGTTGCAATTTATGACCTATTTTTTGTAAGTAGAGTTTTTGTAAGTAAATTAAAAAAGTAAAAAAGTAAAGTATAAAATTAAAAAGTAGAAAGTAAATTGTGTGGATGTTGGAATTACTTAAAACTGTGCAAAAAATACTATTTTTTGGATTTGGTTAAATGTACATTTTTCGCAAAAAAATTTAAAATGTCGAGCTTAGAAATTCTTCAGGTTAAATCGAAAAAACATACAATTATCAATATATCACAGAGTTATCATATGTTATGTCACAATGTTATACCATATAAAAATCGGTATTTTTCTTATTTCATATTATTGTTTGCTAACCAAACCTCTACTCGCAAAAAATTCGCCGTAACTTTTTGGTCCATAGTAAGTTGGCCAAAAAGTTGGTCAAAACTGAAACTTTGACCTAAAGGAAACTTTTGCGTACTTTTCTAGTTTCGAAAATGTCGGTTTTTCGGTCCACCCTAATTCACAATCCCAGATGAGACACCTCAAAAATTGTAATATCATGTGAAACTCTTGAATATACCAAAAATAATTTTAAAATGTTCAAAAAAATTATCTCAAAAAAAATGTAATGTATTTTTTTTTGTTACAGAAAAATGCATCGGGTTTGTTTAATACTTTGTGTCGCAGCTGCGACTGCTCAAAATCCTTACGATAATTTGGAAACAAGATCAGTTTCTTATCCAGGAAAAAGTCTTGGTCCTTTATATTCTCAAGGATTAGCATCTTCTTCAGGATATCGTGACAACAGCTACGAAGACAATGCTGTCACACCAACTCCTGCGCCTGCCCCCGTTTATAGACAACAACCGGTAATTTTTCAATTTAAAAAATATACATAAAAACTTGAATGTCATTTAATATAATTTAATTTAACTTACTTCAAATTAATTTAGTTTGATTCAGATGAGACTTGTAGATACTGGGTACCAATACACACTGAATAATGTAAAATTTTCATAATAGGAATAATAATTATCCATCCTAATCATTTTTACAAAAAGTAATTTAATTAGACTTCCTGTAAAAAATTATTGTAGCAGATTAATAATATCATCCCTAGTATGAGAAAGTTTGCATTAGCCAGTATGTACTCCTATGACCTATACAGTATGTACCAGTCTCCCCTGATTTAATTTAATTTAATTTAATTTAAATTAATTCAATTTAATTTAATTTAATTTAATTTAAGGGAGACTTGTACATACTGGATACCAGTACACACTTGATAATGTGTATTCTTCATAATAGAATTAATAATTATACGCTCTAATAATTTTTGCAAAAAGCAATTTGCTTAGACTTTATGTAAAAAATTATTATAGTAGATTAATATCATTCCTATTATAAGAAAGGATGCATTATCCAGTATGTTCTCTTATCCAATATGTACTAGTCTCCCCTGATTTAACTTAATTTATTTTAAATTTAATTCTTTAATTTAGTTTAATTTAATTCAAATATTGAGATTTTTAATTCACTCTTTTTCAAATTAGACACTTCTAAAAATTATTTATGTAACAAATATTAGAAAAAAGACAATTCTCGAATTTCACAAGCAAAAAAGAAAGCCTAGAATATAAACTAAATTCTTAACATCCGGGAGAAGGGGGTCATCCATTGTTTCGAAAGGAAAAAAACTGAAGAACGTTTCTCGTTCACGTCTTGTTTATGAGTTATTCAAACCGCAAACTAGTCATAAACATGTAATTTGGCTGCTCTACATATTATTAAAGTAACTAGGAGGCGGATCTGAATTTTTTATTTTTTTATGTCTGCAGCGAAACGACTTCTACTTTTAGAATTATACACCAATAAAAAGAATGTTACAAATTCCAAGAAATGTAGAACTTCCGGCTTTTCCAGAATTCTTGATTACGCTCGTTACATTTATTCAAGCAGCTTCTAAATTAATTCAGTTATTCCATTCTCAATAGATCAACCAGTAACCAGTAACTCTCGATTTTTTCAAAATGAGTGGATAATACAACCTACAATGGATAATAATTAATTAAAAATACTAATGTAAGCAAAATATTAATTTAATGTAACAAATAGTTGAGATACGATACGTTTTGATAAATTAAATTTAAAATGAACTATTTTAGGTATATTGGCGCTTTGAATTAATGATTACCCACTGTAGGTTGCATTATCCACTGTAGGGAGAATTCCCCTATATCATTTGGTTACAGACCAATATGACGAAAGCTTTTTTAAGTTGGATTCTCGTACCAGACTGAATATTCTGTCAAATCGTTTTCGGGGTAAGCGTAACGCGTTTGACTTTAGCCTCGTTATACTACCGGGGATCAAAGAATCTATATGGTGAGGGTAAGTACAGGATGTGTAGGAGAAGGGATAGGTTTTAAGTCAATCTGGAAGTCGCGTGTTGCTCATTCAAACGACACACTCTTTTCACAATACCACTCCGATACGGGTCGCTGATCAATCTCTCTAACAATCACCCCAGGTGAAGAGCTTCACAAAATCATTATACATCACATCCCCTAAACAAAGCTCTCCACGAGGGTCCATCAGTATCCAAGATTTTTTGCTTCAGGCGTCACTCCTCTTCTTATAAACAACTGTCCTGCATGCATCCCTATCCTTGCATACATCTTTTGCTTCCTTTACATCCATACATCTTTTCTTGTGTTTCTACACACGTTCCAACCATTATTTCTTCGGTCTACCTCTGGGGACGCTACCATTCACCTTACCTAAATTCACTTGCTTCGTTAAATTTCCTTCAATCATTCTCTCAACATGACCAAAGCACCACATTCTTTCAGAACCCACTCATTACTGACTTTGTCCATTAACACACGAAATCATCAACTTGTTCTATCCTCTCTTCGTTTAGGGCAATGTAGTATACTGTTTTCTGGCCCCTACTTTCAAACACAATGATTTTTGTTTAATGCACGTTAATCTCAAGACCCATACTCTTCATACTGGTATCCAGTCTGCTCATCATTCTCTGCAAATCATCAACTGATTCTGCCGTAACAATCTCATCATCTGCAAACGCCAGTCCACGCACTTTCACTGTTTAACAGTGACAGTGATATTCAGTCAGAGTGATATATGACTTGTGTATATGTTTATAATTATTAATCAAATTTATGCTGCCCTAACGTGATGATGAAGTGATGAAGCAGTGATGATTCTCTTGGTCAATCAGGATCTTTCTATATAATTTCTAGTTGGATAGTCTAGTATAATAGTGCCTGAGCCTCGGAGTGAAAGCACAAAAAAATGAGAATATAAATATTTGTTTAGAAAATTTGTTTAAAATATTAACAAATATGCTTCACATCACTGTCAGGACAATTTGAAATAGTTTCAGTTAAAGTGGAATGTATTTTTGTAAAAAATAGCCGAATAGTGCATTTGTTTATATAATTTTGTTTACAACATTAACAAATATGTTGAAAGAACAAAGTTTCATGATGAAACATCTCTGTTAAATCAATTTAAAGTCATTTCAATGAAAGCAGAATATATTCATGTGAATGAGTGCCCGACTAAAGCATATGTTTATAGAATTTGTTTATAACGATGATGAATATAATTAAAAAATAAATTTGCCTAACTTTACATCACTAAGAGGACAATTCAAAACCATTCTGATGAAAACATGACTTATTTCTTGCCTTACATGCCTGAATTTTACATTTGTTTCTAAAATCAACAAATATTGATTGATTACCCCTGGCATAAGTCCGCACTAGAATCCCCAGAGCCTTTCTTTAGTTATTCTTATAATCTTACCGATAAGTATTCTGGTAAATATTATGCCCGCGGTACTTAGTATGCTAACTAAGTAGGCGCTCTATAATTAATGCAGTCACCTTTATCGCTCTTTCCCTTGTAGAGTGAAACGAAAATCACCTTTCTCCGATCATTTGGAACTTCGCAGTTCCTAGCACACATATTCATAAACTCGCTCAGTCACACAAAAAATATCTTTCACCACTCTTGAGCATTTCAGCTGTAGTACCAATCACACCAGCAGCCTTACCATTCTTTAGTTTCTTAATTGCGGATATAATTTCGCGGATATCGATTCTTCTTTCGCCACCTACGACGGGATTTTCTAACGTATCCTCTTCTGTAACACAGTTGTTATGCTCTGTAGCTTTACCCCCATACAATTTGTAGAAAAAATCACTCACACTGTCTTTCACTTTGTCTGTATCCTATACCATTTCACCATCAGCATTTTTAATTCTGGCTAACTTAGTGCTACTGCCTCCATTCCTAATCCTCTTAACCCATTTCCAAAATATATGCTTGTTTCCTTCAAAATCATTTTGCATTTTTTCATCTTCTTCCGCTTTAATTCCATCCTTGCTTTGTTTGACTAGTATCTTTGCTTTTCTGTTTTTCTCCTTATAAACAGTTTCTAGTCTATCTCTCTCCTCATTGCTAAGACCTTTAATTTTCAGCTCTCTCGAGTACGCTTACTTTTTCTCGTTAACAGCCACGTGGATTTCATCATCCACCAAGCATCTCCAGTCTATCTTCCTACAGCCGCAGTACCGCACATTCATATACACTCTTGACGATGCCATCTCATAGTATTATCCATGCACCTCTACATTTTTATTGTCTAATTCTGTCTTCTAATCTTCTCTATGATGATCTAAATAATAATTCAGCTTTTTACGATATACACTAGAACCTTGATTTAACGGAGCTCGAATTACCGGCTCCCTAGAATTTCCACCGACTGCATTCGATGATGAGGGGGTCCAAGGGACCAAGAGAGAGGCGTTGTGGGCTCAACGGAATTGAGCAGTGCCGTAGCTGCAAAGCAGGCAGTTCAAGCACTCGCGTACATATTTCGCATTTATTTTTGAATACACGCAAAAAATTCTCTTTTCATTAATTAGTCTTTATTAATCAGAAAGGTCCATCCTTTATGACAAAAAAATCTACATTTGTTCAAAATACATTCAATTATTATTATGTATCCCTACTGAAAATGATACTTACGGCCCTGGCTGTTTATATCATAGAAATTCTCGGAAGGGCGTCACGGCCATTGCAGGACATACCCAAGACCAACGGTATATCAAGGTTCTAATATATTATTTGTTCTTTGGTTATATTGGTATATTGCTTATATTGGTTCAATTATTGGTTTCTGTAATTTCTCTATTTTAACCCGCGTCTGCTTCGACTTATTATTAATTCTCCTTCTCTTCCATCCTTGACCCAGGTTCATTTCTGAAACTATAGGATAGTGATCCATTCCACATTCAGAGCCACTCATAACCCTTGCATCTCTTACTAGCCCTCTCAGTCTCTCATCTGCTACAATAAAGTCAATTATACTGTGACTTTCACCTCTGATCTAAGTATACATGTGGATCATTTTATGCCTGAACTAAGTTTTTGTAATAAACAAGCCTTTTTCGTAGCATAAACTAAACAATTTATCTCCGTTACCGATCGTTTTCGAGTCTCTAAAATGACCAAGAACCCTGTCCGTACCTTCGCGTTGAACTATCCATATCTCCGAGTAGGACGTCTCTTTCCCCAGGATCGCGAGTACCTAGAATATCGTTCGAATAATCTCAGGAGGTATCTTTTACATCACCGCTGTCACCACCAACTGAGTGTATTTCTAATTCTTCAATTAAAAGTCATATTTTTTAATTTTGTTCATCTATTTTATTTGGTATTTTAAAGACAAAAAGGCAGTATTTTGAGATATATTTTTATTCAGATTTATCGCAAGCCTAATGACGGATCTCGAGATTATCAAACCAATGTGAGAGTTGTTGCAAATCCCCAACGAGGACCTTACCGTGGATCTCCTCAACTAGGACCTAATGGCCAGGTATGAGATTTCAAAAATATTTTTTATAAAATTGTAAGCTTTTCTGAATTTTACTTACTTCTTTAATAAGGATTTTCATTAAATTATATTTTTTGGAAAATATAAGAATTATTGATTAAAAAATGCAACAATATAAATAGAGGCTCCCTGAGGAAGAATTGGAAGAAGAAAAAGAGGAGCCTGATCGTCTAAGCCTTCTTCTTCCCCAAAGCAAATTTGATTGCGTCAATAAACAGACCGGATATTACGCTGACGAGGAACTTAATTGTGAAGTTTTCCATTATTGTCACGAAAACGCAAAACACTCTTGGATTTGTCCTGAAGGATTCACTTTCCATCAGGTAAGTCTTTTTTCAAATCGATTTCAAATTAAATGAAATTTTAGTATTTATATGTTTAAGATGACTTTTTATTCAGGGACGACTGAAAAATCCCGATAAATAAAATTCAGTACAATAAGATTACTGGAAAAAAAAATAATTGAGATTGAATAACCTGCAATCTAAAATTGCCGACAGTTCTTAATTTTACAGAGTTTTAAAGTTCCAGAAATAAAATTGCTGACCTTATAAAATATCCGACACTACAAAATTGCCAGGACAGGAAAATTTCCGAATTATAAAATTGCCTAACCTAAACAATTACAAAATTGTTTTAGTAATGAATAAATGATAAAATAAAAAATATATTCGCCAAACATTTTTTTTATTTATTATTTATTATTTTTATTTGATTATTCAACAATTTTTTTATTGTTCAGATTCGGGAATTTTGTAATTCGGAAATTTTTTGCGTGGACAATATTACAGTATTTAATGTTTAATGAATTTATTTCGTGACTTTTCAATTTCGGTAAAATCACAAGCTGTCAGGAATGTTATTATTCGAGAATTTTCGAATTACGGAAATTTTCTATTTGGAAATTTTCTTTTTCGGGATTTTTCAGTCTTCCCCTTATTTAAATTTTTTGATCCAATCTTTAAAAAAGCATTCCAATGTTAAAGAAGCGTATATTGTTATTATATATTATTATTTGGTTATTTTTGGTATACATTGTGCATTGTGTATTAGAGCAGGATGAAAATGCTAAGGATGTTAAATGCTAAAAAAATGCTAAATTAATCGAATCATTTGATCTCATAAAAAAAATGTTTTGGTTTAGAATCCGAGAGAAATTGAAAAATTTAGAAATTAAATTTGTTAAATATCTTCAGTTCGCTATTTTAATTTGAATAAAATTTAAAATTTTGAAAATTCATCCAAATTTAGCCATATGCTAAAAATTATAATTAAGTTTTCGCAGATACAGTTTTTAGTACATAATAACATATTTTTTCATAACAAGAAAATACTGATATGTTTCTTCGATTCAGACTCAAGAAATTTGAGGTTTAGCATGTTTATCTCTTTTTTTAAATGTGCGATTAAGTAAACTAAAAAAAATCAAGTTTTTTGCACGTTCTCAAAAAATTGTAACTTGTGCAAAGTTTTTTTTTAATTCTGAAAACTACTAAAATTAAAGAACATAAACGTTGTAATTTGTACTGCAAAGGAGAAAATCTGGCAAAATGTTATTGCAATTCCTATATCTTAAATAGATTTTGGAAAACTTGAAAGAATTTGGCCGAGTGTTATTAGTTCAATATTTCTCTAAAATTCAAAAACAAGATGTTACAAAAACAAATAAAATTCAATGTTTATTTTGTTTATGTTAGAAAAATGATTAATAATGCCCTGAATAGTGAATGTTTCTGAAAATTTTCAAAAAGGAGAAAAAACGGGAAATGGGGGAAATGAAAATGAATGACGATAGTTTTAATTTTTGGGAAGAAGGAAAAACGAATACTTAAAAATGGTACATCTTAAGTTCAGAAATCAACTTAAATAAAGCAAAAACATATTTGGATTCAAGTGAAGTTTATCTGAATTTTTACCGAAATTAAGGTGTAAATATTATTTTTTATAATTTTATAATTCTGAAAAAAATTAAGCTGAAGAAAGCTTGTCGAGTGCAAAGCGCGCGCTAATTTGTTGCTAGTACTTAAAATATTTTTTTAGTCCTTTCAAGTCGATATTTACTTTCCCGAGTTTGGCATTATACAAAAATCCAATCGCAAATCATTTTCAATTATTTATTTATTTTGAGAACAGTTTTTATTTCGTTATAACTAATAAATCTTATTTTCTTTGCTTTCACAGGTGCACTTAATTTGCATGCCTCCGAGCGGTGACATTATGTGCAAAAAGAGTTCGCAATACCACTTTGTAAATGAATATCTCTACAAACCCTTAAACTTGGCGGAAGCCGAGAGCAAACCAAATGTGACGTTAAGATACAGTGAAAGATATTATCCTTCGGACATTTACACTGATGAGCGTGATAATGAATACCATAGCACCCCTATTCGCAGACCAGTTAATCAGGTGAATTTTATCAAATATATTTTTAAAAATTTCTAAATAGATTAAAATAGATTTTTACTCCATGAGGCCCATGAATACTTCCCAAATTCAATTTTTCCCAATATTTATTTTACACAAAATCATTTCACGGAATAGCAATTTGCTATAATTTTCAGTTATCCTAAATGCAAATTCACCTAATTTTAATTTTTCCGAATTGCAGTTTGTCATCATTTTTATATTTCCTAATTACCATTTGACATAATTTTTATTTCACCGAATTACTATTTAAAATAATGTTTATTTTCCGAAAAACTATGTGACATAATTTTTATTCTCCCGAATAAGCACGTAAACTGAAATTCATTTAAACGAAACGCCATCTGTCATAATCTCCATGTCATAAAAACTGCATGTAACATAAATTTCATTCTTCCTAAGATGGCGTCAGGCATTGCTATTGGCTGATTCGAATTTCGCAGCATTATTCAGCCAATAAGAATGCCGGACGCCATTTTAGAAAGAATGAAATTTATGTTACATGCAGTTTCGATGGCATGTGAATTATGATAGATGGCGTTTCGTTAAAATGAATGCTAGGTTATAGGGCACGACTAAACGAGATCCTCGAACGGATATCCATCCGAGCGCTAACCGCGCCCATCCGCGCTTCACATTCAAGATCTCGACGAGTCGAAAATCACGACCCAGATACTGCCGTAAAAAATTCTAAATATTTTAAGTATTTTAAATTGCGTGAAATTCCATGAAATCTTATCAGGTTAATTAAAATCTTCAGAAATCCTATACCATTCTTTGGAAACCTTTGAAAACTTGCGCAACCTTTAAACCCTAGGAAAATTCTTTGAAATTTCTTTAAACTTACTCAATTTCTTGAAATCTCCTGAAATCCTATAAATCATATGAAATACTTCAACATTTTTTGAAATCCGATGAAGTTTTTAAAATCATGTGAAATTTTTAAATCCTATTCAATTCCTTAAAACGTTTAAAGTTCTGCTAAATATTTGAAATTCCATGATATTCCTTGAGATAAATAAGGATCTCTACAAATACTTTGAAGTCCCTTAAAATAACTTACAATCTTTAAAAGTCCCATGATATTATACGAAATCCTTTGAAATTCTGCGCAATCTATAAATGCTACGAAATCGTGTAAAATCCCTTAAAATTTACTCAGATTTCTTAAAATCTTCCAAATTCCTTGAAATCTCGAAATGGTCTGTAATTTCTTGAAAATCTAGAAGATCTCGGGAAAACCTTTGAATCCCAAGAATTACTGCAAAATTCGCTGATATCCCTTTCAGTCCCAAAATCATGTGATATTTTTAAAATCCTACGTAATACTTTCAAAAACATTCAAAATTCCGTAAATTATCAAAAATATAAATAAAAATAAAATTTATTTTTAAAAGTTTTTAAATCTTTGAAATTTTTTTAACTTCCGTGAAATCTCATGAAATCTAATGAAATCCAATAACATTTATTTAAATCACTTGAAATTTGCTTCAATACCTTGAAATACCTTTAGATCTTTTGAAATCCCCCGAAATGTTTAAAGTCCTATGCAATCGTTTGAAATTCACTTACATCCCTTAAAATAACTTGAAATCTTAAGAGATCCCATGAACTTCTCTGAAAACCTTTGGAATTCTGTGCAACCCTTGAATCCTATGAGATTAGTTGAAATCGCTTGAAATCAACTTCCATGAAATCCTTTAAAACCCCTCGAAAATCTTCTGAATCCAGAATGACGTTTAAATCCTATACAATTCGTTGAAATGCCTTGAAATTTCATGAAATTATGAAAATCATATGAAATTTTTTGAAATTCGTTGAAATTCACTGAAATCCCTTCAAATCCTTTGAAAATCGATGAAAGCTAAAAACAATGTGATGCGAGATTTCCTAATTTTCAAGGCATTTCAGACGATTTTTGAGATTTCAAATTATTTCGTAGGATTTAAATATATTATGGCATTTCCAAAGTTTTCAAAGAATTTCAAACGATTTTATGATATTGTATGAAACTTCAGGGAATTCAAAACATTTAAAAGGTTTTTAATAAATTTAAATAAAGGTTTCATTGGATTTCATTGGATTTCAACGAATCTAAAAAAAATTGATCGAAATTCGATGAAAGCCGTTGAAGCTCCTTAAAATCACGTGAAATTTAGAATATTTTATGCCATTCCTAAAAACATTTTAAGTTCTGGAAAATATTTAAATTCTCATAAAATTCATGGGAATAGAGTTAGCTCCTTTCAAATCCTTTCAAATCTCTTTCAATCTTCTGAAATTCCGTGAAAAATTTCTAAAAAACCTATGAAATCCCATAAAATCGTTTGGAATCCCTTGAGATCCGTTTATATATGTTTAAAACTCTTGGAATTTGTTGACATCTTTCGAAATCTTTTAAAAATACTTGGTATCCCGTGAAATATTTAAAATCCTGTAAAACCTCCTAAAATCCCTTCATTCTTAGAAATTTCTTGAGATCTCTTGAAATCTCCTGAAATAAACATAAATTCGCTTGAAATTCTTTCAAAATACTTTAAATCCCGTGAAACATTTAAAGTCCTATGAAACCTCATGAAATCCCTTGAAATTCTTTAAAACGCTTTAAAATCTATTGACATCCACTGAAATCTCTTCAAATCCATTGAAACTCCTTAAAATCGCATGTAATCTCTTGAATATCCCTGAAATTTTCTGAATCATAAAATTTGATGCACGCTCAAAAATTGGAGGGGGTTTTAAATTATTTAATTAATCTAAACCAATCAGGAAGTAGTTTAATGGAAATAAATCTGCGAAGAGAAATCAATGTTAAGATTAGTATCATGGAATTATCGGCATGCAATACCTCGATATGCAAATTCAATTACTGGGAATGACTCGAGAATCGGAACTGCAATTTACTCTCTGATAAATTGTACTCCTATCATACATTCTCTTGTCTCTCACTTCCTGAAATGTTTAAGGAAACGAGTATTTAAGCTCTTTAGAGATATCAGGGAACTAGAAAGGCTGGGCTGGTTCTAAACCCAGTTTTCTACCTTACCAACATCGAGACCATTCGACAGCTTAAGTGGTTCGTGTTCGTGCTAAGTTTCTGTAGTGT
>JAUMHM010000048.1:4215088-4226295 GCA_032362435.1 Melikaiella ostensackeni
TTATTTGGTCTTACATGAATCCTGTCTTATCAACAACTCAACATGGCTTTGTTCCACATAGATCGACTACTTCTAATGTAGGTATGAGCAGGAATTAAGGTTGCATACGTTAGAGAAGTGTATTGTTGACGAAAGGAGAAGGGAAAATATGGAAGAGAGAATAATGTAGATTTTCATCAGAAATGCTAATGGTAAGGAATGGATGAAGAATCTGGAAGAATTCAGAGAGAGAGAGAAAGAGAGAGAGAGAGCTGGTTGCACGGGGTAGAAAAAATCCAATAAATGACTCCTAAAGAAGGAGAATAATGAAGTAGTTTTGAGGAATTGAGATACAATTTTTAGATTGGTAGTAAAGAGAGGAAACGGAAGCGTCTAGGAGTAAGAATAGTGGGCAAGTCGATATACAAGAAATAGTTGGTAAGACAGTACATAAGGATTGCCGATAAGAAAACATGTAATGGTTCTGTGAAGACTTGTAAGCCCGTAGAATGGAGAGAGTGTAAACAAAATAAAGAAAGAGTCTGATCGGAGAACTTTTGTTTTTCAGAAGGGGTCACTTCAGATGAATATCCCTTATTCCTTTTTTTTTATGGGGCAATAAACGTTAGGCTGACAAAGTTTCTCCGGTCAATCCTACCTTTAATGCAAAAATAAAAAGGTAGAAAAAGGTTCGACCATTAATTATGTTGCATCAAAAAAGTGAGCAATTGAGGGGGAAGAAGAGATCATCTGTTCGGAGCTGACCTTATAAACGATCCGTTTCCGAGATCCTCTAGAATGTCATGATATGTGCCTTACCAGAGATTTGGGAGCCATTCGGTAAACGTTCCGAATCAGAACGAAATCGAGGCTTTTGGGTAGATAAGTCGAAGCTTATGGTAGTCACAAATCTGATCAGGATCGGCCATTATTGACGTTACTTTGGCCTGACAAATAACAAGAGCGATGTCTTATCAATGAACGGCCGGTGATATTCACGAACTGACAAAAAAGGAAGTGGAGGGCGAGCAAATGCGAAAAAGACTACGCCGCTTGGTCTTTATCATCATATTCCGAATGACCGTTTGAGAAAGATTTATCACCTCTCCTCCAAAGGCTATCTTCTTCCCCTAAGACGTCGTTTATCATATATCGAATACCAGTCACATTATCGTGCTCATTTCACTTTACATGAATAATAATCTAAGATAATATGACTACGTTACATGAGTAAAATTACACGGAGAGATATCGAATTTGAAAACCTGGTGATCAGTGGTGAAAATCGACTACTCAGTGTAAGATAAATCAAAGAATTCATTTTTACGTTGTGCAGTCTTATAAAGATTGTATTGGGCGGTTCAGGCTCAACAAAAGATTGTTGAATCTAGAAAAACGCAATATCTTTAAAATATCATTGTACATGTGGTATTACTTATGACCTAACAAATCGGAGAAATTAAAGATAGTTGAAAATAATTAAAATAATGTTGTTCCATAAGGAAGACAAAACTTTATTTGTATTAAAAGCATAATAATGCTTATTTCAAAATAGCATGTAAAGGTCAGACCAGATATATAACCTCCAGATAAACTATGGGTTAGACGTTATAACAGCTTCTAAGGTTAAGTTAAGATGTCATGTGATATTTTTACCCGGAAAAATTGACAATTTTTAAATTTTAATATGAGAAATGAGACTGTGGTACATAATACTCAAATTTTGAATATCAGTTCCGTAACTTATTATACTTTTTTCCCTTTTTATGTAAATCATTTCCAAAGTTAATGTTTTATCTTTGTTTGGCTCTATATTTGAAATTTTAACATTTTAAATAATAAAATCAAAATTATGAAAGTTTGAACCGGCATGTTTTGCTAAATCTGTATTATCTTTGTTTTTTCCACAGATTTTTCATGTTCTTTAATTCTAACCCCTAAGTGTCTGAAAGATTGTCCAATGTATAACATGTGCAATTCAAGCATGATATTCTGTAAATGATACATACTTTAGGAAATTCATCAATTAAGTCTTTGAGATTTGGAAAAGAACTTTATTAAAAGTATTTTCAACAGAAAAAAGGATTCGAATGTTGCTCTTTCTATTGAAAATTCTAATAAGAACTTCGTCAAAACCACTAAGATATGGCATTACAATAATTTTCTTTCGATTTGCAAGATCTATAATTTGTTGATTTTTTTTTTATTCTGTAATAGTCTTATAACGTTCAACTATTTTCAATTTTAACATATCCATGGGATATCCATTTCTTAATGAGGTATTTTTTACAATGCTTAAATTTTCATTGTGGAATCTAGTATGTGATAATTTCATCGCTCTATCAACTAGACAAGAAATGACACCAATTTTATTATAATTTAGATGATGTAAAGCGAAATGAAGAAAACATCTTGACCGTACAGGTTTTCTATACCAATAAGTTATAATTTTGTTATTTTCTATTGTGAGTGTTAAATCCAGGAAATTGATTTTTTCTGTAATTCGCGAAAAAGTGCTGGTTTTTCCACCTGCTTTCTGTTCAAAAAGTGGCCGATTTGTTGTCGATGACGTGACGTATGCGCAGTGTCGACCTTCCCGGGCAACAGTGAAAAAAGTAGACGGAAACTGTGTAAAAAGTAGACGGACTCAGCGAAAAAAGTGACGCACAGTGAAAAAAGTAAACAAAATGCGAACTACTGAACGAACCCTGAAGTGAAGGTGATCTCACAACTATTGCGTTGTATCTAATTCCACCACTCCTAACCTTCTTGACCAAACATTGCTACCAACTTACTGTTACGGCCATATGATTGCCATGGTTTTGACAATAGCCATTATTATTGTTGCGTCAATCAACAACAAATCTCCTCCTTTTTAAACAAAAAACAGGTAAAAAACTAGCACTTTTTAAACAAACTACAGAAAAAGTATCGTGTCCCACATTTTGAAAAAGCGACGATTTCAAACTCGTGTGATAACTTCACACTCGTCTTAAATATCTCGCCTTTTCAACTTGTCGCACAATGTACTATTATTTTCTCTTGCTGTTTCAATAGTGAATTTCAGTTTTTCATTTGTTGAGTTAAATTTTTGAAGAATATTATCTACGTTATTTTTTGGAAGGCAAATTGATGCATTGTCTATATATTCATGATAAAAGATAATTTGATAGTCTAAATTATTTAATATTTCATTTTCAGTATTTTCCATGACAATATTGGGAGCTCCTGCTGAAATTGGTGACTCCATCGAAAGTCCAAATATCTGTTTGTGAAAAACATTATTTAATTTGCAATAAGCAAATTGGAAGCATAAACTGAGAACTGCGTTAGTCTTTTTTATGAAAAAAAGTCTATTGTTTTAGTTCTTTCCATTTTTCATTTATTGGGTTCAGAATTAAATTCCAAAACATATTTGTGTACATTGAAACAATGTCAAGTGATACAATTGTGTAGTCTTCAGCAATGTTAATTTTAGCAATTTTTTGTGTAAAATCCCAGCTGTCTTTAATGCGGTCATTATTTTTCCCTACAATTTTTTGTAAAGACTTAGCTGAACATTTAAATATATTATGTAACGGTGATACTGGAAAAAAATGATAGGCCCCAGAGGACAATTTGTTTTATGCAGTTTTGGTAAACCATAAAACCTACGTAAATTACCATTTGTGCTATGATAAAAGTTATATTGGTTTAAATTGATCATTTTCTTATTTTTAAGGTCTGTTTGAAGAAGTGTGCGTTGAGCTTCTGCCTTTTTTTCAGGATCGAAATTTAATTTTTCATAAGATGGTTTATCATTTGAAAGTTGTGAAGCTTTTATGATGTAATCTTGTTTATTCATTATAATATTTTTTTTACCTTTATCATCAATGATTAAGATGATATCTTAATTAGTTTCTGAAAGAATTTTTGTTTTTTCAATTATTCGTTTAAGTGCAAAATCAGTTGTATCGAATTTAAAATTGTATATTCAATTTTGTGTCCTGTAAGATATTTTATTTCTGATGTTATTTCGACAATCTACTGAAACGTGTTTTATTGAATATTCAAGGTTAGTTATGATTTTTGCCATCGGAAAACTATTTCTGCTAAAAGAAATACCAAATTTACCTCCAAGACTTATCACTTCTTTTATATCTTCAGGTATGGGTTTTTCAGACATATCGTTAACCCATTTGTTATGATCTGTAACTAATTCACATGTTCGTTGTAATCGAAGATTCTCTAATTTTAACAATGATTCTTTTATTAACTTTTGAAAAAAATGGTTGGTATCGTTAGATGTTAAAGTTTGTAGGTTAATAAAAAATTGATAAGGCGTTTTTCTAATAATTTGATTTTGAAAAAAATAGAATGGTTATTAATATTTTTAATTTCTTCAGATAAATCTCTGATTTCTTGTTGTAAATTTTTTTTGTCTCAAAAACTAATTGATTTTATTAATATCATGATAATTAGAGATTCATCTGCAGAAATTAAAAATATTAATAACCATCTTTTTTCAAAAATCAAATTACTAGAAAAACTTTTGCAAATAAAAAGAAAATTATTGTAATGCCATACATTAGTCGTTTTGGCGAAGTTTTTTTTTTAATTTTCAATAGAAAGAGCGACATTTAAATTGTTTTTTCTGTTGAAAATACTTTAAATAAAGTTTTCTTTCCAAAATTTGAAGACTTAATTGATGAATTCCATAAAGTAATAAATATCATGTTCAAATTGCAAGATGATATACATTGGACAATCCTCCAGACGCTTAGGGGTTAGAATTAGAGAACACGAAAAATCTGTGGGAAAGAACGACGATAATACAGCTTGAGCAAAGCATGCCTGTTCAAACTTTCCTAATTTTAATTTCAATATTGAAAATTTTAAAATTTTAAATATAGAGCCAAACAAAGATGAAAGATTAACGTCAGAGATGATTTACATAAAAAGGGAAAAAATGCAATAAATTAAAGAACTGATATTCAAGATTTGAGTATTGTATACTGCAGTCTCATTTCTCATATCAAAATTCAACAATTGTCAATTTTCTCGGGTAAAAATATCACGACATCTTAACTTAACCTTAAAAGCTGTTATGACGTTTAGCTCATAAGTGGCACATGTCCGTCTTTGATTATTGTTTAAGAATGTAACTATTTTTTTTGTTGAGATAACCCAGGATATCCTCCTGTGATTTCTGAAATTTTCTAAAATTTTTCATTCAATAATTTATCTAATTATAAGTTTTTCCGGAAAAAATGGCATTAAATTTCAAATCCATAGTTTACCTGGAGGTTGTGTATTTGGTCTGACCTTTACATGCTATTTTTGAATGAGCATTATCATGCTTTTAATACAAATCAACTTTTGTCTTCTTCATGAAACAACATTATTTCAATTATTTTCAACTATCTTCAATTTTTCCGATAAGGTAAAGATATTTTTCCGCTTTTAGCATTAGCTTTCTTCGGTTCTTGTTAGGTTATAAATAATAATACATATACAATGATATTTGAAGAATATCATGATTTTCTAGCTTCAACAATCTTTTGTTAAGAAAAATGATTTGATGAGGATACAGATCTGTATCGAAACGCGTCATCTATAAACGTAAAAAAATAAACGCTTTGACTGGAATTAGCCACTAAATGAATCTTGATTCATTCAATCAGTCTAACAGAAATTATTTTTAAATTATTTTATTGGAAAAAGCGCTCAATTTATGTTCAAAATTACTCAATTGTACGGACAGTCACTTATATGTATAAGCGCACCCTCAAACGCTTCGAAAAATCGCACCCGCTGGAGAATCGAACCCTACCTAAACTCCCTTAAACCTAAACCGCGTAGATCTACTTGCGCACGCACCAACTGAATGAGCTATCGAACTGCTTGGATCTTGTCGACAAAATCGCAGCCAAACTGTTTCGCTGAAAAAGCCAGTACTCACTGCGAGAAATATATTTTTAATTTTTTCGCCTTATGAATATTTTATGAATAAGAGAATTTCAAAATTTGCAATTACCATATTGTAAATTGATACTTTCTAAAACAGAACATGATCTTATAAGAATTAAGTGAAATATCTGTACATTATACTATTAGCTATTTATATTATGAAATGTTTCAAATGTAAACTTTTAAACAGTGATTCTTAAAAAATATTTGTGTTCTCGAAAATTTGAATTTGAAGAATTACCGTTCAAGGAAATGTTTTCGTATTAGAGTTTTACGTTATTACTTCAAACGTTGTAATAACCATTTACGGGTAACATAAAGTGTGATAAAGGAAATATTAAATTACTTTGTGATTTCTGTTCAAAATTTGAAGTTCGACAATTTAGAGTATTTATTACTTTCACATTTATCACCTTCAGAATCTTTGTATTTTAAATTAAAAAGTCTTTAATCTAATTGTCAAACCTGTAATATTTTGCATAATCAAATAAAAATTCTCTATAACGTTTAATATGATTTTCCAGAACAAAAAAGAATCCAATGATTCTAGTAATGAAAATTGGTAAAATTCCAGAAGTAAAAACATAAGCAGCTGTATAATATAAATAATTCATTTGAACATTCAACTAGAAGCCGTGAAGAGATAGGTTTCCATCCTCAAAACATCCGCATACAATGAATTACATACTCTAGTCACACGAATTACACAAAGAGACAGTGCAAGTCAAGGCGAGTGGAGGTGAGTCACGAATTGACGCGAAATGCCGGCGCGGCGCTACTGCGCTTGCATCATACGTACGAGAGCTAATGACAGCAGATCTGAGACCAATATCTACATCACATTTAATATTATTAGTTCATCAAACATTCATTTATATGTATAGGAATGATGTGATCTATTAACCACAACTAAACAGTTTAGAAAGGGTACCTGTACTCGAGCAATAATTACTAGTACCATAATACTCTAAAATGTATGTTATGATTTGATTGATGAAATTTCAAATATTTGAGAAGATTCTTGTTTCAAATTTTGCCAGAATTATCTTTTCACTTTCTTGTTTTATGGGTTGATTTAGAACCAATCTATTCGGATTGCTCCATTTTCGGAAAAGAAAAAGGTAATAGTCCAAACCAATAACAAATTTCTAAGAATCACTAATGTTCTCAAAATTTTTTTTCTTAATATATTCAAGTATAATAGATATCTTTTGGTAAATTGAGTTAATCATTTACAACCTTGATTAAAAAGAAATCTTAAGTATTCATAGGCAACCCTACAGATTGGAAATTATGCTCTTTTTCAATTAACAAACACTTCCATGACAAAAATCTTGCTAATTTTTTTCTGGTAGTGCCTCAACGATTTCAGATTTTCCGTCACTATGGAAAGGTGTGACATGTGCAAAAAAACACTGAAATCTGAATTTTACAAGATTAAACTTTCGTAACTGTTAACGAAACATCCACTGATTCTTATGATGTATGTTTTCTTCCAATTTTCTGTCATTCATAAGAATAATAATAAAAATAAAAAATGAAAAATTTGAATTTAGTATGAATTAAGGTTCAATATTATTGAAAACTTACCTTTTTTAAATAGTATGATTTCCAAATTGATTGAAAAATCATTTGTCTGCTTAAATGTATATGTTCAAACGTTATTTACCAATGATTTATTATGTACTTACATTTTTATTGCAAAAAGAGGTTCATTAACCGCTGCAACTATAACCTCCAATTGTTGACAGATTTTTATATTTCACAATGAAACAGAAAAGCAAGAAACAGATATCATACTTACCCTGATTCTGATTTTTGGTTACCATGTCATAATTTATCATTAAAAATAATTAAAATATCAAATTAAAAAAAAACAAGAGATATTCAAGGAAAATATAATATCTTTCCCAAAACTATTTAACTTTTCTAAGTTTAACGGGACTTATTGTGATCGTAATCGTTCCACAAAATGTTCAGGTTATATTAGTCCACGTTGAACTTGTCAAACAATCTAGAAAAATGCATAACTAAATCTACGGATTATTGTTGTAAATGAGACTATTTACTGACACAGTAAAAAAATGTAAAGCCGACAAAGTTGAAGCATTTGAAAATTGATCTTTAGAAGCTAAGTAAGAATCATTTCAATTTGGAAGCCTTCAATACCGACAATTTTATGAATTTGAGCGCTTGAAGTTGCACAATTATTGAAATTCAAAGTCCAGAAAAATGAAATTTCATTAAAAAATTTTCAATTTTGACAACATACATAAAAAATTAAAAATCCTTCAAATGGATTGTTTGAGGTTAATCAATTCCAAAGCGGTCGGAATTGAATAATCTCAAATGGTAAACAATCTTAAATTTGAAATGTTAAAAGTGACCAAGAACGAATTTTGGTGTCTAAAAATTATACAATTTTAAATTTCAGTTTTAAAGAGAAATAGTTTCAATTTGAAATCAACTAATGCTGAAATGTTTCAGATTCAGTGCACATAAAATTGAAACAATGGGAATCACACACAATTTCGTTAAATCGATCAACATTTAACAATTTCTTATTGGAAGCCCACAAAATTTGACAATAAAATAAAAACCGTGGAAATTTGAGCTCTTCTCGAATCTTATGCGTCATAAAATTTAAAAACTAGGAAATCTTTGGCCGACAAAAATGAAATACTTGCAAATTTAGAGCATTCCTAATTTTTCGAATTCAAATTTTAAGTGTTTGCAATTGTTCAATTTCAATATGAAGATTTAAAAAAGTATTTGAAACTGTAATCGCTTGATATACAATATGTTTTTGAAATTCAGTTTGAAAAGTGCGTACAAAATGAAATTCTCCTAGAAGTTGAAAAGTCAAAAATTGAGACCCTTCGAGTAAAAAGTTCCAATAATAAAAAGTTCACTCTGGATTTTTTTGGAATAATATGATTTTTTATGAGGAAGCACTACAGGTTTGATCATACCTAATTAAAATATAAATTTTTCAAGAAAATGGAAATTCATTATTTAAAATTGAACTACAGGTTCAGAATAAAATATTTTAAGTTTACAGGTCTAAAAGATTAACGAATTGCAAATATGAAACACCTGAAATTACGAAAATGACATTGAAGTTCTTGAAATTAAAAAAAAAATGTGAAAATTTAATGCAAGCATTCAGAGATGATTTCAAAATAGGTCACGTCACAAATGATATAAATCGTCGAGAATGGTAAATCTATGATTTACACATCTCTAATTTTAAATCTACAATTTCTGATCCTTGAATTTTTCCAAACTTTTGTTCCAATTTCAGTCTTGCATCAAGGAGCGCCAAGTCGATAAAAAATATTACACATTTCAAATATCACGAATCCATTACTCAATTTCAGGAATATTCTAGAAGATTCCAAAAGTTGTCTTTAATGAACAAGAACTATTTAAGTATCGAAATATTTGAAAACGTACCTAGAGTATATTTAATTATAACTGTCGAAGCCTCTACTTTAAGAGAGTGTTTAATTTTTTTTTAAATTTCAGATTAAAACGAAAATCAATCTATTTAACGGTCTATCGGCCTCAAGGAATACATTATTATTACAATACTTGCACTTGGCGCTCGATTTTTTATATGTATTTATATAATTCTCTGATTATGGAATTTGAATTTTTGATTTGTTGATATCATTTTCTATGTTCAATAGGAAAATGGTAGTTTCTATCAAGAAATGATCGAAGATTGTGTAGGCCTTTTTAAAGGAAACAGTTTTCTTGTTGATTTTTTTTTTATATATCCCAGGCTATTTAGCTGATAATTTGAATTATCGATTTTCCAGTAGCGTTTTCGATGTTTAGAAAAAAAACCGTGAGTTGTATTAGAAAACTAGATGTCTCGCGCGCGCCTTTACTTCTTTCTCTTAAAATCGATAACAATCCCTCATTGGGTCTATAAAAAGTCAAAAGTTAAGACATATAATATCAATCAGAGGATTATTAATCTTTTATTTTTACTTCTTTCATTTTCCTGAAATGTTATAATCAACTCCTCCTTAATTTTCTATATTTATAAATCAAACTTGTTAACATTTGTAGCCTTAATGAAAGAATAAAAGCGTTCAATAATTTTTTTTAATTTTCTTCATTTCTTAAAAGTTATAAAATTTCTTTTTGAAAAATTGCAATGTTTATCTTAATAAAATATTAATACATTATTATTAAAAAAATACTTTTTACATTCTTATCAGAGAGTGTGTTAGATTTGTGTAAGATTTGACCCTCCCATTTTTGTTAAATGTCCACGTTTTGAGACCCCCTGAACCCAAAAAACATGTTTTTACGAATGTTCCTCTCTGCCTGTGTGTCTGTAGATTTTTAGTTTGTGAGCCCGATAACTTCCTAAAGAATTGACCCATTGGATTGGCCTTTGGTCTACTCTTTGAGTGTCCTAAAATGAAGGTCAAGTTCGTTAGCCAGCCATTTTGGACAAAAATTCGGAAAGTGAAAGAGTTTTGAAAACTTTTAAGGCCACTTTTTTCTGAATTTGCAAAT
Organism: Melikaiella ostensackeni; assembly: GCA_032362435.1. NCBI lineage: Eukaryota > Metazoa > Arthropoda > Insecta > Hymenoptera > Cynipidae > Melikaiella > Melikaiella ostensackeni. The sequence continues at coordinate 4,225,553 of JAUMHM010000048.1, forward strand.
TATATGTACGGGTATTCGTAGTACTCAAAAATTCGAACAATTTATCCACATAACTTCTTCCGATAAAAAGAAAATTTGTAAGAGTTATAGCATTTACAAAATTCAAAAAAAGAAACGAAAATGAAAATTTGAAGCCAAACAATGCACGATATGAAAAAAATGTCAAGAGAATAAAAAAGTTTCTTTCTGAAAGCCCTACAAGATTGTCATAACAACTTTTTGAATTTTCTTTTAAAATCGAAAATTCAAATTTTGAGCCAAATAATGCGGAATACGAAAGAAAGTTAAGATATTAAAATTGCTGCTTTCACAAAGACCTGTAAACTTACCTTCAAACATTCTTTGGTAGGAGGCATAGTTTGTTTTTAGGTATAGTAAATAGTATTGGAATATTTTTATTTTTATTTTTAAGCCAAACGACGCAAGATAAAACATAATAGACAAAAAAGTAGAATTTGTGCTTTTAAAAGGTCAAATAAAATTGTTGTTAAACATTTCTTTACAGACCCATTCGTAAATGAAGATCATTTTTCAAATCGTCTTTTCAACTATTTATTTGTATATATTATAAGGTGAGCGCTGAAAAGCGAGCGCAAAGCGCGAATATTATGATGAGAATGTACCCTGCTCAAAAAATCGGAAAGATTCTGAAAGGAAATTTCTGACAGATTCTGAAACAGTCGGAAAAATATTCTTTTCAGATTCTATCAGAATCTTTCCGAAATCTGCATCAGAATTTTTCA
>JAUMHM010000048.1:4242185-4270071 GCA_032362435.1 Melikaiella ostensackeni
ATCAACTCAACCAATGGCAGCCAAGCTGAGGATTCTACAAGAGAAATAATTCGATTTCAGCGCTGGTGGCCATTACACAGCTTATTGTCGCATGTCCAAATTTTATACGCATGTGTACGGAGCATAATGTAAATGGGAGGCCATTTTTGTGATACGGCACTTTACATATTCTGTTTTCTATTAATATATAAACATTATCCAAAAACTGATTTACGAACATGCGACATATTTATAAGTGATCCACAAAATTTTTTTAAATGTGCTAAAGTGTAATGGTGTTGAGTGAAAAAAACCACAAGTTCGGATCTTCAATGTTACGAAGACCAAGAAACTCCTTGAGGAAAAAATGATTTTTTTGTGGATTTAAAAAGTATAGGTTTTCCGAAGATTCTAATTAGGCATTGCTTTATTAATTCACAGCGTGATATATTCAAAATATTTCACCTTTTAGATTTGCGAATTTTTTCGCTGCAAAAACTTGCACTTGAAAGTTCGACTGTGGCTCGATATGCAGGTGTGTGTTGAAAAATCTGTGAGAATCTCGTCTCTATTTCACCGCAAATTAACCAATTATTGAAGCGGAGGCTGCTAATTATCAGTTACATTTGACAAGTGGAACTGATTTGAAAAAAATGGCTGCTACTTTCGATCAGTATGATAAGGCCAGGTAATTTCTGTTTACAGTTGATTGTTATAACCTTGCTTTTTCTCTGTAACGTTTTTCGTATTCTTATTCACAATTCACAATTCCATGACGACATTGAAGGACAGGCTTTTTGTTGTTCTCGTAAGTGCTGAGTAAAAGTTTTATAATTGTTTTAGTGATTGAAATTTTATATTTATATTTAGTTTATACATTTATGTAGGTATTGTTCATTTTGGATAAGTATCAGAAAATTTGATTAGACTGATATAATTTATCCTCTGGAGTGTTTTTTTATTTTTTATATGATGAAAACTACCTACGAGGGAATGTTCAGTTTTCAGCAGTTTTCAGTGTTTGGGCTGACAAGAAAGATAAACTGAAGGGTAGCAGTACAGAATTAGGTAACAAACAAAATGGGAATTTTTCAAAAAATCGAAAAAACCTTCTGTAAAATTGAAATCACTATTTAAAGATGAAACTTAAGTCCACTGTCGAAGCGAAGTATTGCTGAATCGAGGCCAAGAAATTTTGATTGAATAAATTTATCCAGGTTTGAGGAAATGGATGTGGAAGTTGACAATCTGAAAGTGTCACTAACCTAAAATTGGAGCAAGCTCGGCCGAAGATGGCGATAAAAAATTCAATTTTTAGTTTTAAAAAAAAGAGTGCTCCCGGGATATTAAGTCTCTGAATACGGGTAAATAAAGCTTAATGTAAAAAAGTTAGCCAATTCCGAGAATATTGACTGTTCCGAGGAAATCATAATTGAAGATTGCTATATGACAGCATGACAGACATTTTTTGCTAAATATCCGAAAAGAATAAGTGAAAATATTTTTTTTGGTTTTAAATGATAATAATTTCAAGAATTATCAATGCTAAAAGGTTAAAAAAAATTATTACTACGTTAAAAATTTTAATAAATTTTATTACGATTTTATTTAAAGAAATTTTTAAAATTATCGTATCAAAAAATGATATTTTGAAAAAATCCTTTTACAACAATGATTGGAGGGCTCGGATCGTGAGAATTATTCAACTTTCTCCATTTTTCTCAGAAGTTCGCTACTTAGTTTCAATTTTTATGATATTGAAACTTATAAAATTGGAATTCAAAACTAGAAAATATTGTACCATTTTAATTGAGAACATTCGAAATTCAACAATTTCTCATTGAAGCTTTATAAGTAGACAATTTTAAATTAGTAACGTTTGAAACTAAAACAGTTTCTAATTGCGTGAATCCGTATTCAAAGTTTTATTTTTGTTCAATTTCAAGTTGGACATTTTAAAATCAAAAACGTTTAAAATCGATTTAGTTCAATTTCAATTATTAAAAAATGAATAAATTCATATTTAAATTATGCAGTCTCAAATTTAAACCTTTAATGGTTAAGTAATTTTAAGTTTAAAGTGTTCAAAATGAATGTTTCTGAAGTTAAAAATTAATGTAAATTACAAATTTCTCTCATTTGAGAATAATCCAAGTAGTCAAGTTTAACAGTTCAGAAAGAAATGTTTTTAACCCAGGTTTGGAATCCTTCATTCTGAATGACTATTGTTAAAGATTGTTTCAACTTGAAAATTTATATTGATTGTACAAAGAATATTTCAGGCCTCGGACTCACAACACTATTGACACTTGTTGACACATTTTTAAATGTCGCAACTATTTTACTACTATTTTGAAAAAATTAAACTGATGCTACTATTTTCTCAAATTGCTCGCTAATGATACTATTCCAAAGGATTTCAGAGAATTTCAAAGATTCCAGGGGATTTTAAGAAATTTCAAGAAGATTCATCTAATTTCAGAGGATTTCAAAGTTTTTAACATTTTTTTAGAAATTTTAGGAGATATTACAAATTTCAAGATAATTAACGGACTTCAAAGTATTTCAAGGGGTTTGTAGGGATTTTACCAGACCTAAGCTTTGGTATGGGATCTGTAAGGACTTTGAAGATCAAAAAATTTTTAATAGATTTCAAAGGATTTAAAATATTTTAGGGTATTTTACAAGATTCCAAAAACTTTCAAGAGATTTCAAAAATTTTCAAGGGATTTTAAAGGATTTATCAAAGGGTTTCAAGGGATTTAAAGTAATTTAAAAAGATATTAAAGATTTCAAGATGTGCGTGATTTCAGAAGATTTCTGAGGATTGCACAAGATTTAAGGGATTTTAACAGTTTCAAAGTACTTTGAAGAGTATAGTGTATTTTAAAAGATTCCGAGAAGTTTCTGGAGACTTCAAAGAATTTTGTAGGATTATAGGAAATTTCAAGAGATTTACAAATTTCTAAGGAATGTAAAATGATTTCGCGAGATTTCAAAGAGTTTTTACGATATTTACAAAATTTCAAGGGATTTCAAGGAATTTTACAATATTTGAGGAATTCATAGGATTTTAAAATAAATTAAAAGATACCATAAGAAAAGAAAATTGAAAAATTAAGTTCAGAAAAAATCAAATTTTAAATTTCTCCATAACTTCCAACATTAAAATTTAACTACGCAATTCTTGTAAATTAAGAAAAACCAAGAATCTAACGATCAAATTTAGACAATACACTTTTAAATGTCTCCATTCAAATTAAAAAACCTAAAATAAAAAGAGGAGGAAAGAAAAAGAAGGCAACATCCAAATCTCCTTTTTTTCTCGTCTTTTCTTATTTTTATTTTTTTTTCTTAATCACAATATAAAAAAAAACATTCACAGAAAATTTACCAATGAGCATCGAAACGTTGGTCGATTTTTTGTAAATGTTTTTTGAAATGGAGGTATTTAAGAGTGTGATGTCCAAATTTGATCGTTAGATTCTTGGTTTTTTTTTTAATTTCCAAGAATTTCGTTGTTGGATTCCGTAAGATTACAAGGAAATTCAGTAGATTTAAGGGGATATAAAAAAATTTGGGTTTCCCAAGGATTTCAGAGGATTTCAAGAGACTTCATAGCTATCAGAGTATTTTAAAAGATTCGAAAGGATTTTATGCGATTTTATGGGAGATGTATGAGTCCAAGGCCAGATATTTGAAAATCAGCAAGAATTTAATGCGATTTTTTTTGTAATTTTATGCGACTAATGCAACTGTTTTTAAACCTTTCAGCCGATCCAAGCTGAGTTTTTGATTTTTAAAGAATTTTTTATGCAAAAAGCCAATTTTTGATAAAATTGTTATTTATCTAGTTCTGTACTGCCACCCTTTAACTGACGTTGACTAACCGAGTAAACAATCCCTCCGAATTACCTAAAATATTACGATAAAAATGTTGCAATTATTCCCTACAAATGTTTTTCGACTCTAAAACTTGTTTTAAAGTGTGTAAAAAAATCACCAACCAGTTTGCATTCATTTTTGTGAGAATAATTAGATTTTCAACTTGGTATCATTATTTTGTGGTTATGCACTTTTCCCCTAACAAACGCAAGAGTGACAAATTGTAGCAAATTATCATCATCTACTAAAAGTACTTCATTAAAATGATGGATATTTAAATTATATTCCGCATTTTAAGCTGGTATTTTGGAGCAATATCGAGACACGATGCTGAAGAGTTGCTCAAGAACGAAAAAGAAGGTGGAGTATTTTTGGTACGAGATAGTACATCCATTGCTGGCGACTTTGTACTTTGTGTCAAAGAAGACAGCAAAGTTAGCCACTACATCATCAATAAAATCCAACAAGGAGACCAACTACGATTTCGGATAGGTGATCAAATGTTTTCTGATCTTCCGAATCTTTTAGCATTTTACAAACTCCATTATCTCGACACCACGCCACTTATTAGGCCAGCACCTAAAAAATTACACAGGGTAATCGCCAAATATGATTTCGAGGGCAAGGATTCTGAAGATTTGCCTTTCAAAAAAGGTAATATTTATTTTGTTAATTTAATTATGCTATCTTCAGGAAGATTTAAGATGATTTAGGCCTCGCATTTTCCTGCTATTTGCTACTTTTTTTGCACGAGTCTATCATTTGGCTACTTTTTTCAGGCTACTTTTTTAAGTACTATTTTTTCGGTCTAGTACAAGTAAAGGCTCCTTTTAAGGTAAAATTGAGTAAAAAGTACTGATATTTCTAAATTTTTTTTGTTCTTTTCTAATGAAACAATAAATAATCGATGATAATAATTATACACTAGAAAAAAATTTCTGGTAAAAATCTGTGGTAAAAATTTGTTTTAACCGGAAATCCCGGTTGTTTCATCCAGAGTTCTGATAAAAACAATCAGAATTTCTGCTTCAAACACGTTTTTACCAGAAAACTTTGGTTAAAGAAATCAAAATTCTTATTAAAATAACCAGAATTTCTTGTAAGTTGATATTTAACTCGACATTCTGGTTATTTTAACCAGAATATTGATTAAATCAAACCAATTATAGTTCATTAGTTTAATCAGTCCGGTCGGTAAAATAAGTTGACCGGTTCTCTATCGCATCTCCCCTATTGTACCCTATATTCAGCTGTGGTCCCTAAAGTCCCCTATTTTCGAGGTCTCCAAACGAAAGAGTGCAAAGTTTGGACTGTAAACCTTGCACTCTTTCGCTGTCACAAATATCTTGAAATCCCTTCTTTAGTATTCCTTAGGACCCATGATTGCCTCTCAAGCCTAACAAAAATGTTTTGGTAATTTTAAGCTTGAAGCGGCCAAAACTGAATAATTTGAAATAAAAAGCGTTTAAAATTAAAGAATTTTGAATTGAAAACGTTAAGAATTAATTAATTTCAGATTTGAATATTGAACTTAATAAGCAAGTTTAAATTGAAGATACTCAAACTTTAGTAATTTTAAATTGAGACTCAAAACTTAAATTTCTGATATAAGGACAGAGAATTAGTTTATGTTTCAAAATAAATCCAAAACTCACGTGTAAAGTCACCAGAATAAATATATTGACTCGCGTATTAATGAATGGCTTGATTTTGCGCGTTAGAAAAATGTGTATGCAAAAATGCGTATATATTATTATAATTTTTATATTTTCGTGGATCCCAATTTTTCATAACGCTTCTGTAGATCCGGAAAGTGACTTCAACTTTTAACAGATTTTTATATGTATATTGATCCATAAGAGATAAATTTGTATTAGTTGAAAAACCACTGTTTTTAACAACAAATTTGAAAATCCCTTCCAAAATGACTAAAGAAACAAAAACAAAAAGGCAGCAGGTTTTCCAAATAATCGTTTTGAAAAATTCTTTTAAATACTTGAGAACGTTTTACAGATAGAATACGTAAGAAAAAATTGACATACCTAAGTAATCAAAATTGGAACAACAGCACGTTCTTCTCAAACTCATTTTCTCGTATTTAAAAATGATCTTTTTCTACTTATGACTAAAAAATCTGTTGAATAACTCAAAACTTTTTACTGGTAGAAATATAGTAACAAAAAATAAAGAAAAGCTGAAAGAATTAAAAATAGATAAATTCAAAAATGATAATTTTTAAATTATGCTATTTATCTATTTTTCATACTTTCAGATTTTATTTTTTTTTTTTTTTTACTGTATTTTTATCAGTAGGAAATCTTGAGCTGATTAAAGTGCTTGAAAAAGTACATTTTGTACCTCATTTTTATCTCATAGGGACTGTGATGCCTGAGTTTCAGTAATAACATTGTGCCTGTTTAAAAATTAATTTATTTCTAAAAGTTTATATGTACATTTGATTAACCCCTATTTAAAATTCAAAGTTTCCGTGTTCCAAGGTTACTTACATTTTGAAATATTTCAAGATTTTCAAGTATTCCAGGATACGCTCAAAATATTAAAAGAAAAAAAATGGTTTCTTTTTAATTCATTTTTGAAACTACAAGTTCTAACTACAGAATTAATTAAGAGTCAAAAAAGATATTTTGCTCTAAAAATATGATCTTTATAAATTACACTATAAAGGAAAAAAGTTTTTTTTGCGGCCGACATTTTTTACTGTTGGGTCAGTACGGGTAAAAATGGGTTTAACGGGGTTAGTGTGTTAAAGAAACAATTTGTAATAAAAAAAATTAGTCATTAACTTTTTTGGTTAAAATATTAAGATATCTAATTATTTGTAGAAAAAAGGTAGCTGTCATTAGTTATTGCGTAGATCAATATTATTTTAAGAGAAACTGAGATGCTTTAAAAAAACTCAAATTCGTAATTGTGTCATCTGGTCTTTGATTTTTTCCTACATAAAATACCTTTTATTGAATTTAATTTTTTAAGGAATGACGGAAGATTATTATAGAAGAAAACTTTCTTTAATTTTCCTCTGAAATTGTAAGCTTTAGAAACTTCATTAAAAAGTAAAAAAGATTTGTTTTTTATCCGACCAACATTTTTTATTGCTACCTTAAATCCTTTTTGTGGGCAATATTATTTAGCTTTATTATGAAGAAAAAAGATTTTCTTACAAATTGACGAGATGAAAAGAGTTCCAGAAAAAAATGAACAAGAAAATCAAATCTTTCTTCACAAGAAAGTAAAATGCTGTCCATAAAAAGGGTTTTTTGTGAAAGAAACAACATAAGATTAAAGCAAATGTCGGCTGCAAGGGAGCACATTTTTTTCGTTAATAATTTATCTATGTAGTTTCTAAAGTTTTTTTTTTTAGAAATTTTCTTTAAAAAGCCTTGAAATTTGAAATATTTTAAGTAACCTTGGTACTCGCCCATTTTTATATATTTTTAAACTTTAACCCATAAGATTTTTGCATGAAAGAAAATAATTACCTTTTTTATTTTTCAAGTGTTACATTTCACACAACTTTTAATGCAGAGCTCGGATCGACTAGAAGGCTTTTAAAAAGTCACATTAGTCGCATAACATAACAAAAAAGAAGGGGATTTGGAGGTTGCCTTCTTTTTCTGTCCTCTTCTTTTATTTTGGGTTTTTTTAATTTGAATATAGAGAAATTAAAATTTTTATTTACTCGGAATTTAATTTCTTAAATTTTTTATTCTTATGGAATCTTTTAATTTCTTTTGAAATCCTATGAATCCCTCAAATATTGTAAAATTTCTTGAACTCCCTTGAAGTTTGGTAAATGCCGTAAAAAATCTCTGCTTCGAAATCTGGCACTATTCTTTAAAATCCTTTGAAATTTTTCAAATACCTTAAAGGATTCCAAATCTGGGTTAAAAATATTTCTTTCTGATCTGTTAAATTTAACTACTCGTATTATTTTCAAATGTGAGAAGTTTATAATTTGCATTAATTTTGAACTTCAAGAATATTCATTTTGAACACTTTAAGCTTAAAATTACTCAACAGTTAAGGGTTTAAATTTGAGACTGTAATTTAAATATGAATTTATTAATTTTTTAATAATTGAATTTGAAATTATTCGATTTTGAACGTTTTCGACTTAAGAATGTTCAACTTGCAATTTGAAAAATTTTAAACTTTGAATACGGATTCACGCAATTATAAATTTTCAATTTCAAATGTTATTAATTTAAAATTATCTAATTATAAAGCTTCAATGAGAAATTATTCAATTTTTAATCTCCCCAATTTTTTAAGGCACAGAGGCTACTTTTACTACTTTTTTTGCAAATGTTTAATCAAACTCTTTCCGATTTTATTCCAACAGGGGAGATTTTAACGATAATTTCAAAGTACGAGGAGCAGTGGTGGACAGCGAGAAACAGTCTCGGACAGACTGGATCGGTACCAGTTCCTTACGTTCAAAAATACGACGAGGATGGTCATATTGAAAACACAAGACCTGAAAGTGGGGGAAGTTCCGGATCGAATTCGAATCTAGGACCTTCAGCGACGCAGCCAACTCACCCCGAATTTTCAGTGGCTCCTGCCAATCGACGGACGAATATTCAACGGACACTCCCTGCCCTCGCGAAAGTAAAACAGTCCAGAGTGCCAAATGCCTACGACAAAACCGCGTTACAGCTCGAAATCGGGGACGTAATAAAAGTAACAAAAACGAATATAAATGGTCAGTGGGAAGGTGAACTTCACGGAAAAGTTGGTCACTTTCCTTTCACGCACGTTGAATTTGTCGAGAATGATCCAAGCGAGGTAACGGAGGAAATTTAGCACAACATTTCCTAAAATATCCGTGATATTTACCGGACTTGAACGTTTCTAGTGAACGTTAACTTTGTGAAAATACTAACGGGTGTCATTGAAAAAAGAGAAAGATTACAGGGATCACAGCGGTTCAGTGGTTCAGTTTCAGGTGAAAAAGGGGATTTTTATCCAAAAAAAGGAGATTACGTTTAAAATTAAAAATTAAACATTCAAAATTGAACAATTTCAAAATAAAACGATTAATATTGTACAAATTTGAAGCTTTCAAAGTTAGACAAATCTTCAAGTGAAAAGCATTTAAAGTTGTACAGTTCTTCAAACAGAAAAATAATTCAAATAGAAAATATTAAAAACGAGTTTATTCAAAATTAAAACATTCAAAATTAAACAATTTTATATTTGCAATTAAAATAGAAATGCGACTGATTGAAAAAGAAGTACTCGAAATTGTGCAACTATTAAGAATTTAAATTTGAAATTGTAGAAGATTGAACAATTGAAATGGTCTTATTTATAAATATTCAATTTTGAACGTTTTCAATATAATTACTCAGCTATTAACGCTTTCAAATCGGAAATTGTACAATTTCGAACAATTTAAATTTGAAACCACACTGTTTTTAATGTTTCATTTAAAAAATATACAACATGAAGCATTTTTAATTCGAAATTGTCAAATTTTCGAAAATTCAATTTTAGTCTTCGATTTTAATTGTAGTGTTTTTAAAATAGTTCATGTATTAAAATGCTATAATTTTTCAACTGTGCAATTTCGAACGATTTGATCTTGAAAAAATGTTTCCAGCCTACGAAGTATCAATTTGAAATTATTCATTTTTTAGCGTCTTCAATTTAAAATGATTTATCTTTGAGAGATTTCATTTGAAAATTGTATGAAAGCGTTTAAATTCACATTTGTTAAATTTCAAGCGCTGCTAATTTAAAATTGTTCAATTAAAAAAACTCTAATCTAAAATTATTCGATTTTGATCGTACTGAAATAATTATAAATAAAGTATTAAAAGGCTGAATTTAATTTCTTGAATTCTAAAAATATTTTTCTCTTGAAAAATCTTATTGTTTTGTAGCAATTTTTCCAAGGAAAAATTTTTCTCTTTTGACTTTTTTCATATCTCGCTTCATTCTCGAGAAAAACTGTAAATTTCGAGTTCCTTAAATTAAAAATTGACTTTTTTAAAAACGTCTCAGGTAAATATTTCTTTTTATCGGAAAATAGTTTTAAAACATACGAGATGAAAAATCAACAAAAATATTCTTGGTGTTCGCACCTTTTGGTTGAAGTCATTTCAACCGAACCGCGAAAAATCCTTTTCATTGTCAGCCGAAAAAAGATTATAGTGTTAAAAAAACAAATTCGAAAGATTATTATGCATCAAGTCGTTTAGGAAATTCTTGAAATTGGTATCGTCGACGAGAATCTCTTTGAAAGCGTCTTGTTTTAAAATTCTGTTTACGATTTTTCAAAAGTGAATCGAAACTTTGTGTAAAAAATGGGGAAAATGGTCAGGATTCTTGATTTTAGGTATTTTAGGAGATTTTTGAAATTTAAGGATGGGGGGGGCGGACTGTGATCCCTGAGATTATCGAAAAGACTAAACTGTGTGATGAAACTGTTAAATAGTATACTTTTGCGAAAGCACACTATCAATCACATAGTAGTATAAGAGGTATCAAATAGTATAATAATTTTGATTGTTACATTGCATTCTTTCAGATTGAAAACTTTTAGAATCATTTAAAATCCCCTTGCACTACTTTGTGCTGTGAATCGTGGAAACGACAGGACATACTTGTAATTAGTAATTATAATTGTATCTTATTTTTGCTAAATTTAGATACTCGAATTGACGCGGAGGTCGAGTTTAGTTGAGCACGCCCAGCGTAAAGAGTGAGTTTTCGACGCTTTCGCAAAGATCATTTGTAGATCTTCCGAAAAAGCACAATACTAGGATTAGAGAAACATTCATATCAGTAAACGTGCGTGAGCAGGATATTATTTTCGTGATCTTTTTGAAGCAGTGATGGAATTTGTTGGGAAGCAGGCAGTTATTTTGGCAGCATTTAAACGAGACTTTAGCCATACTTGTACAAAGCGAATGGAAGTGAAGGTGCCATTTGTACATTTTTTTACTATTAATTATTGAGGGTCGCGATCTATGATCTGAAAAGCCAAATCACCAAATAAGAGTTTTATAGGAGAGGTAGAAGAAAACAGAAAGTCTCTGTCTCTTTGTTTTTTAGACCTCTCTAATTTATATATTAACGCATAATTGTACATTAATTTAATTTGGAAGTTTAATTAATTATCGACGACAGTTGTACTATACACATCTGTCGTTTGCATTTCTTCTATTCAGTATATTAGATTAGAAATTATTCGTATGTGTGATGTAACGTGAAAAAGATAAACAGTGTATGATCATTAGATGTATATTTTTCTAAGCATGGATTTCTTTTTATAGCAAATCGAGTTCATTAACAATTGATCGATATCATAAAATATCCGTTAGGTAAGTTAGTGTCTGATGTACTATTATAACGGATCTATCGTGTACAATAAATAATAAAAAGTACAGTGATTGAAAAAGAATTTTTCTCTCCGCTGTGCAAAATTGGATTGTTCACAAAGAACTGAACTCTCCGGGATTTCAAAAATAAAATGCGATATTCTCGATAAAATTAGAGCGTCCTTTTGTAAAAAAGGCAGTTCAAACTACAGTAGTAGTTGCGGTACTTATTACATACGCGCATTCATTTTCTTCGCTAAAACAGCAATAATAAAAATATGTAGAAACAAAACGGATACCCACGCAGAATCGCATGTGTTCAAGTGTATACTATGCTCGATGCATGATTCCGCCTTTGACAAATCAGAATATTGTAAGATTACGCTATAAAAACATATTTACATGAAATAATCTAGTGACTCGTAAAAATACTTTAGTTTTTCATTTCTAACCAACACCCCGGCATGAAGGCGACTTTTATCGAGCCAACTGAGTGATTAAAGCTGCACACATCTCAAAAAATTCCATTGTGTGGTGACCTGTGGCTTGAGGTGGAGGAAGCGTTGGATCTAAAACAGAGATGAATATAAAAAGTGATGATTACTTCTACTTAAAGGTTCAAAATACGGTATCAGGGCTGCTATTTTTTTCTCAAATCACTTTTTAGTCACTTTTTAAAATGAAAATATCACTTTAGTCACTTTTCTTTCAATAATTTAAAACAGAGAACTCAAGGGTTAACCACTATTTCTGACTTTTCTTGAATTCTTTGGAATTCCCTTCAAATCCAGAGAATTCAATGGAATTATTTTTGTATTTTAAAAATTTTGTTCTATTTACTGAAATTATTTTAAATTCGGTCCAATTAAATTTTTTTTAATTCTTTAGAATTCTCTTGAATTTTTTTGAATTCTTTTTATTTGTTTTAATTGTTTTGAATTCACTTCAATTCTTCTACATTTACTCAATTCTACTCAATTCAATGGATTTTTTAAAATTCACCCACAAGTCTTTTAAACTCACCTTAAATTCTTAGGCATATCATCAAATTCTTTTTGAATTCCCTCGAATTTTTCTGAATTCACTCAAAATTTAATAAATTCAACAATTTTTTTTTTTAATTCAAGATAAATTTTTATCAACTTTATCGAATTCTTATTTCCCTTAAATGCTTCTAAATTTACACGAATTTTATTTTATTTGTTTTTTTTTCAATCTATTTGAATTCTGTTGAAGTAATTTTGTTCAATTCACTCAAATTCTAATGAATTTCAACAAAGTCTCTTGAATTCACTTGAATTCTTCTAAATTCACTCTATTTTCACTGAATTCAATGGAACTTGAATTCTTTTGAATTCTTTGGAATTTTTTTGGATTCTTTTGAATCCACTTCACGTCTTCGAAATTCACTCAGCTCTAATCAATTCAATGGGTTTTTTAAATAGTTTTTGTGAAATCACCCTTATGTCTTTTAACCTCACAATTAATTTTCCTAAATTCACTCCAAATTTAATTAATTCAATGAATTTTTTAAATATTTTTGAATTGTTTTCAATTCACTTAAATTTATATAAATTTCATCGAATTCTCATTTCCCTTAAATTTCTTATAAATTCACTCAGATTTTATTTTATTCATTAAAAATTTTTTTTTTTTAATTCACTTAGATTCTCTTCGCTCACAATTCATTCAGTTCAATGTAATTTTTTTTATTTTTTAAATTTCGTTCAATTCATACAAATTCTTATGATTTTCAACAAAGTCTCTTGAATTCCATTAAATTCCTCTAAATTCACTCAGATTTTTTTATTCATTGTTTTTTTGGGGGGGGGGGGGGATTTTGTTTTCAATTCACTTAAATTCTGTTAAATTCGCCCTGAATTATTTTCACTCCCAATTTATTCAATTCAATGGAAATGTTTCCATTTTTTTAATTGACTCTGAATTCTTATGAATTTATCCTGAGTTCGTCAAAAATTCACCTGGAGTTCTTACAAATTTTATCAAATTCTTTTGAATTCAAAAGAATATTAAGTCACATTGTTAATGCATATTAGTCACTTTTTCGGTTTAAATAGGCCACTTTTTTCAAGTAAATTAGGCTGTGGCAGCACTGAAAATACGTAGAAAATATATGATTTCTTACCTTTCATCATAATGTCTTCACTCTCTTCGCTGGAAAGGGATTTAAAGTCTAAGAGGAAGCTTTTGAAATCTACTTGGTATAACTGGAGAGACATTTTACTATACCTATCAGTAACTTTATTTTTCTGCCGAACTCTTACACTGTATGCGTTTATAATCTTCCATTCCTGTAACAAACAAAGGCAAATTGACAAGAATTGACTTTTTTACTAATAAAAATAATATGCTTATAAATCCAGAATTTTTTCAAATTTTATAATAATATTAGTGAGAATTGTTTAGAATTCAATAATTATTGAAAGGCCCTTAACATTCTCTGGTGGAAGTCATTTCTATGAACTTGTACGAAAACTTATGAATTTTTGTCAAAATTTCTCAGAATGTCTACGAATTTTTAATGCATTTTCCTAATTTTTCATAGAAATTTGTAATTACAGATTCATTAAACTTTGTAGAAATTTGTAATTTCTTACAAAAACCTATTAAAAATTATGAAACACGATTTTTTCATAAAATCGAATTTCCGTATTTTTCTCGAAAACAACGAAAGACAAAAAAAATGTTGAAATAAAAGTTTGCAAATCCAGAAAAGTTCTACAAAGAGAGCCACTTGCTCTTTTGATATATGTTGCATCGTTTATGAAAAAATTTGAAAATTATATTTTTAGGAAAAAAAATCTCAGACACCAAAATGGCTTAGCCCGTATAAAACTAATAGATTGCCTTCCTTATATTAGCAGAAAATTGTTTAAAATATTACAAAATATAAAAAAGGTGGGATTTTGCAGAAAACTTTCTCCAGTTTTTTCTTCGAATTTTGAAAACATGAAGAGAAGATTTTTTGGAAAACCCCACCTTCTTCATTTTTTGCAATATTTCTCAACAGTTTCTGCTTATATAAGGAAGGCATCCTATCAGTTTATGCGGGCTAAACCATTTTCTGAGCCGAGAGAACTATTTTCTTTTGGAAATATAATTTTCGCATCTTTCTCGTAAACTGAATATCACAAGATATCACAAAAGAGCAAGAGGCACTTTTTGTAGAACTTTTCTAGATGTGCAAATTTTTATCTGAATTTTTTTATCTTTCGTTGTTTCCGAGAAAAATGCGAAAATTCTATTTTATGAAAAAAATTGCACCTGGCTACAATAACTGTTTAGCCCGCATACAACCCACAGGATGCCTTTCTTATACAAGACCTAATTCAACAAAAAATTAGTAAACAATATAAGTCTGGTTTTTTTTTGTGAAAATCTGCTTTCTATATTTTGAAACAAACCGTTGCCACTTTGTTAAATTTTGATTTTTTTTCAAATTTTCCGCTTTTTTTGAAAAATAGGCGTAAAAATTAAAATACTCGTAACTAGATGGAAAATTTTTTTTGCCAAATCGGAAACATACCTGCCACCTAATTTCATCTAAAAAACAACATATCTCAACGCTGTGAGATTTTGCGACTTGAAGTATAGGGCCTGCCTGATTTCAAATGGATTCGATCTAAGCCTTTTTGGAGTCATAGATTTTTCTCTTTTTTCTTTGCAAATGGTATTTATTCATAATTTTGTGTAGACATTTGTAATTTTAAAAGAAAAACTACAAATGTAGCTTTTGCAAATCGTAAATATTCATTATTTGTTATAGATGTTCATAATTTTCGATAAAAACCTATTCAAAATTATAAAAAACTAAACCTTTTTTATGGGGTTGTAGATTTTCCCATTTTTTCTTAAAAAATCTAGCTATTCATAACTGTGTGAAGAAATTTGCAATTTTCTAAAAACAAAATATGAAAAACAACTAGTTTTTCCAGACATACATTTTCGTAAAATTTCAATTTTTTGCATTTCATTTAACATTTCCTGGATTCGAAAAAATTCAGAATTAAGCATTGGGAACGATTGCAGGCCTCTGACTCATTTAAGAAATTCAAAATAGTGCCAATAGTAGCATAAATTTTGAAAAATAGTACGAAAATAGTGTCATGCAATTTTTTAAATATTACGAAAAGGGATTAGGTGTTTTTTAAATCTGATATACAATATATATCTCCTATAAAATCGTATGAAATCCTTTCGAATCTTTTAAAATATCCTAAAATCTTTTAAATCCACTAAATCCTTTAAGAATCCCTGGAATCTATTGTTGAGATCCTCTGAGATTCCTGAAAACTCTTAAGTCTTCTAAAATCCTTTGAAATCTATCAAAATTCGTTGAAATCAGTCGAAATCTTATAATTTCTTTTGAAATCCTATTTCGATGTTTTCGAAAAATTGGAATAATTCTGGAAATAATTGACATTTTTTCAAGTTCCTGAGCTCATTTTAAAGGTAAGTCTCCATAGTATATTTCTCAATTGTTAAGATACTTTAAAATTTTCTTCTCAGATTCTGTGTTAGGGTCAAACTTGGCGCAAAAAGTCGCAAAATTTCAAAAATGTGTAAATACTTACAAAAAATTTTGTAAAATCATTATTTATCATAATTTAATAAATTTTAGTAATATTTATAATAGTACTATTGTTATGATTTTTTTTTAAATCATGTGGTGAGTACGATTATTATTTGTAATTTTGCAACGTTTTTGCCCCAAGTTTGACTCTAGGGTAGAATCTAAGGAAAAAATTCTCAAAATACCTTAATAATTTAGAAAAATACTACGGAGACTTACCTTTAAAATAAGCACAAGAAATTTAAAAAATGTTAATTACTTCCAGAGTTATTCCAATTTTTCGAAAACATTGAAATTCGACGTTTTTTTTATTATCTTTTTATAAAACTGACATTTTGCCTTCAACTTGGGCTTATTGGACGAAGAATTTTATTACCTTTCGTGGCGTAATCCCACAAAAATTGAATAAAATCCCGCGAAACATCTTGAAATCTATAATATCTTTCAAAATTCCTTCGAAAATCCCTGGAAATCTTTGATATTGTTTGAAATTCCCTGAAATCTGTTAAAATATACTAAAAACTTTGAAATTCATTGAAATTCCCTGAAATCTATTAGAAACCCTTGAATTATGTTGAAATCCTCTGGAATACCTAGAAAACTCTCAAATTTTTTTAAATCCCGTAAAATCTAAAGAAGTTCCTTGAAAGTTTATGGAATCTTTCAATTTCTTTTAAAATCCTATGAATCAATCAAATACGGTAAAATTCCTTGAAATCTTCAAAATCTGTTAAATCTTCTGAAATCTTACGAAATCATTTGAAATTCCTTGGAAAGTTTTAAATCTCTTGAAATTTTCTATAATCCTATAAAATTCTTTGAAATCTCATGAAATTCCGCGGAATCTTTTAAAATAAACTATATATTTTTAAATCCTTTGAAATTCTTAAAATCCCTTAAATCTTGTAAAATCTCTAGAAATATTTTTAAATAAAGTACAATATTTTGTTATCTTTAATTTCTTTTAAAATTCCTTTAAAAATGTTCAAACCTGTGAAATTCTCTGCAACTCCATAAAATCTGATGAAATCCGTAGAAATCCCTAGAAGTCAGTTAAAATTTCATTCCATTTCATTTACTCCCTAAAGTTTTGTCAAAATTCTTTTGAAGTCCCTAAAATTCCTTGGAATCTTTAAAATCCTTTGATATTTTTGATACCCTTTTAAAGTCCCTTGAAAGTTTTGAAATCTTTAAATTTCTTGGAATCTTGTAAAATATTCTAAATTTTATCAAATCCCTTGAAATCCATTGAAATTTTTTAGATCTTTAAAGTCCTTGCAGGTCCTGTAAAATCGCGTAGGTCTGGTAAAATCTCTTCAAACCCCTTAAATTACTTTTAAAGCCCGTAAATTATCTTGAAAATTATAATATCTCTTAAAATTAGTTCAAAAATTTTGAAAACTTTGAAATCCCTGGAAATCATTTGAAATTTTAATTTTTGAGATGGCGGATATGTTATTTTAGCCAATCAGCGATGAAGTTTGAAAATATGTTTAAAGGCAAAGTGAAAAAAAGTTGCATTAGCGAGCAATTTGAGAAAATAGTAGCATTTGTGTCAAGTTTTTCAAAATAGTAGTAAAATAGTTGCGTCGTTAGAAAAAGTGTCAAAAAGTGTCAATAATGTCGCGAGTCCGGGGCCTGAGATTGAACTTTTTCAATTGTTTTCAATGCAAGCCTTCTAAATAAAATAAACCCTGAATGAAACTGATAAAATATTCTATTTTAATGTGTCTGAAACATGAAAAACAAAATATACTTACAAAATCAAGAGCTTTCATGGCCCTGTAAACTTCATTCATGATGTCATTGGGTTTAGATTGAGATCTAATACCTAAATGCCATTTGGCTCTCTTCACAGGAGTGTTTCTATTTCCAGGATAATGCAGTGGTGCGCTCCCTTGAGAACCTAGACGTTCACGGAAAGCTATTCAAAAAAATAGATTAATTGACAAAAATGAACTTAAAAATTTGCAAATGAAGGGTCCCGGGGCATAAGGGCGTAAGTGCTAAAATTCGAACTTTTCAGGACATACAAAAAACTGTCTAACTTCGACGCATTTACTTTAAAAAAAAAATACTTTTGAGCTATTACTCAGCTCTATTGAATCGTACAAAGAGCGCCTAAAATAAAAGTAAGCATCTGCGAGAAAACCCTTAGCAAATAACAGCGCGTCCCAAAAAATGCCAGACCTAACACATAAAAAGCTGCATGATTTTTATTTTTTAATTGAAAACAAAAATAAGAAAGTACTTTAAGGCTATTACTTAGCTCTATTAAACCGTGAAAAGAACATCCTGAAAGAATCAACCACCTCCTAGAAAGACCCCTTGTCAAAGGTACGGCGACAAAAAAAAAAACAAGAAAGTACTGTTGAAATAATACTTAACTCTATTGAATCGTGAAAAGAACAAGTGAAAAGACGTAATCACTTTAAAAAAATACCAAGTATGGATTTTGACACACTTCTAAATCGAAATGAACCATAATCTTGTACGGAGACATGAGTTAGGTCAAGACAGTTAGCTTAAGCCGATAGAACGCATATCTGAAATTTGGCACTTACGCTATTATGCCCCGAGACCCTTCAAATCCGTTCTTAACTCCCAAGATTGGAGTAAAATTTTTTTTAGGAAACTTACGAGCAATTCTCTCAGGATGAGGACGCAGAGGACTGTTATTCGAATCACTATGACTGAAAGTGACCGGAGGAGGACTCGAAGCAACGTAAAAGTCTTTCAACTCTGCTTTCGCAGCTTCATCTGCAATTCTCTTGTTGTCTATGATAAGATGGTATGCTATGGCCAATTGATCGTGAGGATCACAGCTAAGTAAGGCAGAATGAACCTCTGACTCCTTTACGTTGAACTTTTCGCAAACTTCGTTTACAGCATCAATATCGATTACAGAAGAATCTTGCTCGACCGGCGAGGGGAATAAATAAGTAGGCAGATCTTTTTGGAACCACTCGTGTTTTCTGAAATTATGAAAATCAACTTTTTAATCTGTTAGAATTTAAAGTCAAATTATAAAAGTACAGGGATCACAGAGATTCAATAGTTCAATTTCAGGTAAAAAGGGAGTTGAAAGGGGATTTCATTTATTATCAAAAACTTTTTATATCATATCTTCCATCTAGTTGCGTAAGGTCGTAAGCCACAAAAATGGAATTTTACAGGAGAGGCAAAGAACAAATAGTAGGGTTAAGCGTTCAGAAGGTCGTAACCCACTTGCTTTACAAAAATACATATTTCAAGAAAACAAAAAGTCTTCTCGGTACAAATTTACATGAAAAAGCTTAATAGTTATTATTCTAAAACCATTTTTTTAAATATACGTAAAGAATTAATTTGTATAACTTATTCTATTATGTGTGGGTTACGTGGATTATACAGAAACAATTCTTAATATTTCTTAAAAATCGAAATGAAATCTACTTTCATATGAAAATTTTTTTGTGTACTAAAAAAGAACACCCAAAAAGTTACAAATCAAAAAAAGACTTCGAGACTACCCACTTTGCCGGCTCATTAGAAACAAATGTACAATAAACGTACAACAACAACAATAAAAGAAAAAAGAGGGAGAAAAAGAAAGATTCAATAAAAACCAATCTCACACTCTTTTTTTTCCGTGTTTTTTATACTACTGAGGACCAACATGTTTCAAAGCCAATTTAGACTTCCTCATCAGGGGTAATTTATAGGAATACTATAGTTATATATAAAGAAACATACATTAATTAAATTCAAATTCTTGTTAATATGAAATCTCTTTTTTGGACAAATCCATGAATCTTGAATATTATCAATAAATCCCTCTGTAATGCATCCAATTTGAGTTTATACTAATTGAATAAATTCTTTAATACTTTTCACCGGTCTTCCAATAACATCCATCATAAAATCACATTGCCCTTAAAGTACATCAGACCTACTGAAATAATTCTTAATGTTATGTTTAAAATATTTCCGATGACTGACGCGTGGCATTATGAAGTATAAAATGCAATAAAAAAGTCATTTTTGAAA
The DNA here is from genome assembly GCA_032362435.1 of Melikaiella ostensackeni. NCBI lineage: Eukaryota > Metazoa > Arthropoda > Insecta > Hymenoptera > Cynipidae > Melikaiella > Melikaiella ostensackeni. The sequence goes on from JAUMHM010000048.1 coordinate 4,262,022, forward strand.
ATGGTGTGGCTTACGACCTTATGCAACTAGATGGACGATATGGATATCTCGTGAATATTACACGAAAGTGTCCTCTAACAACAGTAGCGCCTTTTCTTTAGCAAGTTTTCCAGTAATTGTTGTGCTTAACAAATTTTTTTAGCTATATTTGAAATATTTTGAACACTTCAGCACTTTATATTGATAAAAATACATTAGAAAAAAATTGGAAAAGAATGAAAAATAGATAAACATCAGAATTAAAAAATGCTCATGCTTGAATTTGTTTAAATGTATTATTTTAAGTACATAAGATAGAAATAAATAATTTGAAAAACACAAAAATGAAAATTTGAAGAACCTACTTTTCCTATTTTTGTTTCCTTGGACTTCAAAACTGTTGTCTAATGTATCTTTATCAGTTGAAAGTAACAATATTATGAAGATACCAATTTTCTCAAATACGCGGTTTGCTAACGTGTAGAACCAAGCCATATAATAATCTGTTTGTTTAAAAATTCGACTTTGTCGTTCAAAAATTCGTTTTTTTTTAACTAAAAATATTGACTACTCCATTTTCGGTTGAAAATTGATTGTTTTTAATTGAAAATTCAACTATTTGGTTGAAAAATCATGTATTTTGTTGAAAGTTCTTCTTTTTCGGTCGAAAATCAATCTTTAAATGGTTGAAAATTCATCTTATTTGTTGAAAATGCGATACTTTTACTTGTAGTGTTGAGAATTTTAAGCGTTTCAAATTGAATTTAATATAGTAACCACATCAATTTTATTTAAAAGAATTTATTCCCCTATTGTCGTGAATAATTTTGGTTCAAAATTCTCGATTTTAGGTGTTTTAAGGGATTTTTTAAATGGAAGGGGAAAAGGGGGAAAAACAGGATCAGGTAGAAAAAAGACGGATTGTAATCCCTGAAAGTAAATTTAAAAGGACTTACTTGATGTCTTCAATAGTAGCACGTTTCATGGGATCTACTTGCAACATGTGACAAAGCAGACTCACGACCGTTTTGTTCAAATACTCGGGAATGGGAAAAATACCCGCTGAAAATTCGTGTTTATTTTAAATTTGAATAATTGAATTAATACAATTCACATAATACAGAAATCACTCACATTTAATTTTCCGGAAAAGAGTAGGGACATGCTCGTCATCGAATGGTAATGTACCACACAAAAGTGCATATAAAATAACGCCACAAGACCAAATGTCGACTTCGGGACCAGCGTACAATTTACCAGAAATCACTTCCGGTGCAGCATAATTAGGCGATCCACAAGAAGTTCGGAGAAATTCTCCATCCATCATCATATTCGATAAGCCTTTGAAAAAAATATTGGAATGAAAAAAAATTGAAAGAATCTAACTTGTTCAGCACGAATTTAATATTTATATCTATTAAGATATCAGGGTTACTATAAAAGTTCGGTTTTAAAATTCCATGACTGTTCTAGGCTTTCCAGGTCTACTTTTTAAAAAAATCCAGGTCAATTTCTCAAACAATCCAGTCAATTCTTTTCAATTTCAACACATACTAGTGGTCACAAAATGATTTACCAACAATTTCTGGTACAATTATAAATCCATGCAAACCCAGGTGGCAAAAAATTTTGAGAAAAAAGTTTTATGAAAAAGTTTTTACTGATGATCGTAGAAAATTATAGATTTTGTAATAGTTCAGCATAGAAAACTACAAACTATGAAAAAATAAGATTCATAATAAATAATCATGAAGTTTTATGATTTCGTACGATAAATAAAAAGTTTCTACAAAAAATATGAAAATATACAATAACAAAACACAATCTTAATTTGTAGTTTTTCATATTTTGTTCTTGGAAAATTACGAATTTCTACACACAATTATGAATAGCTACAATTTTCTAAGAAAAAATAGGAAAATCTTAGAAATTTTCATAGAAATTCATAAAAGTTTTCCTCGAAATTCCTAGAAATTATTTCCACCAACGGATGTAAAGGGCTTTTCAATAATTATTAAATTCTACAACACTCTCTAATATTATTATGAAATTTTTAAAAAATCTGGAATTATAATCATATTATTTTTATTAGTGAAAAAATCAATTCGTATCAATTCGCAAATTTTAAATTCGCTGTGAAGTACTAAAATAATTATTAAGACTTCGAAGTAGGCACGAATTTAAAAAATCCAGTCATTTTGTCAAAATTCCATGACTTTTTTAGGCTTTCTAGCTCTACTTTTGAAACAATTCCAGGTCAACTTTTTGAAAATCCAGTCAATCCTTTTCAATTTTAACGCATTCTACTGGTAGCTACTGATAGAAAACTACAAATTATAAAAACCAAGATTTTTAATGACTAATTATGAAGTTTTATTATTCTGTATGATGAATAAAAATTTTCTAAACAAAATTATGAAAATCTACAACAACCAAACACAATCTTAATTTTGTATAGTTTTTCTCAGGAAATTACGAATTTCTACAAAGACTTATGAATAATTAAACCTTTGTATGAAATTTTACGAAAATATACGTCTGGAAAAACATATTTCGTTATATTATGTTTTTAGAAATTTTTTACACGCAATTGAGAATAGCTACAATTTTCAAAAAAAAAAAAAAAAATCTACAGCCTCATGATAAAGGTTTAGTTTTTCATAACTTTCAATAAGTTTTTACAGAAAATTATGAATTTCCATAAGAAATAACGAATATTTACGATCTGCACAAACTAGTTGTAGTTTTTTAATATTTTTTCTTAAAAAAATCACAAATTTCTACACATTATTATGGATAAATACAATTCTCCACGAATAAATAGAAAAATTTATGACTCCAAACTGAAGGTTCAGTTTTTAATCATTTTTAATAGGTTTTTGTAGAAGATTACGAATTTCTATAACAAATAATGAAAATTTGTAATTTACAAAAGCTATAATATAGTTTTTTATAGTAGTTTTAATAAAATTACAAATAACCTGGCACTAAATGCATGGAAAAGGCCTTCCGGTCAAAGTTCGACCAAGTTCGGTTTTCTGATGCTTCAGGTAATGCTTATCAAAATTCGTAATGAGACAATTTCACCGAAGGGCTTTTTCCATACTTTTTGTGCGGGGTCCTTTCTACATAAAATTATGAATAAATACTATTTTTTAAGAAAAGACAGAAAAATCTACGACTCCAAAATGAAGGTTAAGTTTTTCATAATTTTTAATAGGGTTTTGTAAGAAATTACGAATTTCTACAAAGTTTAATGAATTATCAAAAATTAGAAAATTCTAGAACCCGACATCGATAATTTTCTACAATTTTATATGAAAAAGTTACCCTCGTAGAATGCTGTAGTTTTTCGTCAACAAACGTACGTAAATATGGGATATTTTGTTATCGCTTCTACGAAAAAACTATTCCGAGCCCAAAATGCATTAAAAATTCGCAGAATTTTTCGTAAAAATTCATTAATGTTTTCTTAAAAATCTTTAGGAAATTTCATAGAAATTCATAAAAGTTTCCGTGCAAATTTATATAAATTATTTCCACCAGGTAATGTAAAGGGCTTTTCAATAATTATTGAATTATCAACAACTCTCACTAATTCTATTATAATTTTTTTTTATTCTGGAATTATAATTATATTATTTTTATTAGTAAAAAATTAATTCGTATCAATTCGCAAATTTAAAATTCACCGTGAAGAACTTAAATAATTATTAGGATTTTGAAGTAGATGCGAATCAAAAAATCCAGCCTTCTTTCGAAATTCCTTGACTTTTCCAGGACTTCCAGGTTTTATAGGAACCATGTTTAACTCTTTTTTAATTCATTTGAAATCTTTGAAATAGTTAGAAATCTGTAAAAATAATTTCAAATCCCTTGAAAATAAAACAAATTAAGATTGTTCTCCACAATTCTCTAGAAATTTTTTGAAATTTTTAAAATCCCCTAAAATCATTAAAATACTTGGGGGTCCTATATATCCCTTAAATTGTGGAAAATTCGTTAAAATCCATTGAAATCGTAAGAATCCATTAAATAAGCAGAAATAATTTGAAATCCCTTAAAAATTAAATTAAATTTAACTTATTCATTAAAGTTCTATTGAAAAAAAGGTTCAAATCCATAGAAATTCGAGATTCAATCAAATCTTTTGAATCTTGAAACCTTCCTTGAAATACTTTTAAATCGCTACGAATCATTTGAGATTTCATTTAATTTCGTTTCTTCTAAAGTTCATTAGAAATTCCTTAAAATCAAGCCTAAAATCTATGGAAATCCTACAAAAATCTTTGAAACCCCTTGCAATTTTGGGAATCTGTTAAAATAGCTGAAAATCTTTTAAATCTTACCAAAATCTGCAATTTTGACATGTAAATTGTGGTCAAGGAGAAGATTTTCAGGCTTTAAATCACGATGCACAATCATGTGACGATGACAATAATCAACTCCAGAAATTATCTGTTGAAAAAATCTTCTGGCTTCATATTCCTTTAGTTTTCCGTGCTTTACGATATAATCAAACAATTCACCACCAGAGACATATTCCATTATCATAAAGATATCCGTTGGAGTACTTATTACCTGATATCTAATTTAAAAAAAAAAAACGTAAATTTTAAATTAGATATTTATATATTCAATACAAAATACAGATATTCAAAAATTGAATTTCTTGAAAGTTTACAAGTTGTGATGTCTTTTTAAGCAGAAAATGTACATTTCTCATGACTCACAGTTTAATTATATGTGGATGTCTGAATAATTTCAGATTTTGAATCTCTCGTCGAATTTTGCCAACGACATCTAGACTCTTGATTTTTTGACGATTGAGGATTTTTACCGCAACCTTGTGTTTTGTGAGCACATGTTCTCCAACTGTAAAGCCACATATTAAATATTTTAGGATTCTTGGGAACGACAACAAATTTTAAAACGTTTTAGGAAAAAATACTTGCTTTTGACTTTGCCGAAAGTTCCAACACCGAGAGTTTGTCCTAATGTGTAATGTCCGATTTTAACGATCGGCTGCACCTGGCCTCCTTGCAGTTTATCTGCCATTTTTGTACTTGCTGAAAAATGACATTATCATGTAAAAATAATTCAATAACAGTCAATCTACGCCGTAACAGAAAATATTCCACAACTTTGTCAATAAAGTTCATCTTAGTATTTTCTGAGATAATCAAATAGAGGTTAAGGTTTCTTACAAGAAAACGATTTTTTTAAAACAGACACGTTTACTTTCATGCACTTTATTGCCAAAACTGTAAATAAAATAAGGGAAAAAATCTGAAAAATATTCCGAAAATCCAGCAACTAAAATTGTACACAACTTCAACTATTTTGCACTATTAAAAAGGAGAGGGGGAACTGGGGGAAACTCATTAAACTATTTTTATACAATTAAATAAATAAATCACTATTTCTAACCTACCTTTACAGCCTGTGATTCGCAGTTTTCATAAAACTTTAAATTTCACTTCAATTTCTCTCCAGAAAAAACCAATTCTAAAAACCTTAGTCCACACTTTTTGAGAAAATGTTAATTACTAGTTACTTTATTTACATGTTTTTCACTCTTCCACTTCACTCAACGCTCTCACCCGAAATTCGTCATAAACAATGAACGACATATAGATCACGAACACAAGCACAAAATGTCAAAATATATAGTAAGAATCAGCTGTCTAATTTCTTGAAGAAAAAATGTGTTTCGAGATAAATGTTTTATAAATATAATAAATTAGGTCTCCAGCTTGATTAATTTATAGTCTTCTGCACGCAAAAGACGTAGAATATCTAATAATAAAATAAAATTCAGTAAACTTAGTGAAGAGCAGACGACAAAAGTCTCGAAACTGCGAATTTTACAGCGGGATTTTCAAATTATCATTAGGTGTTTTATGAAGTGACGTCACTGGCAAGATGGCCGCACGCCGAGGGTCAAGCACTACTACAAATTGCATGGGATGAAACATAATTTTTTTAATAACTTGGAAAAAAATGTTTTTGCACCATAATTCTATATTGACAATCAATTCAATTAAATTTATTCTCCATGTATGCCCATCTCGGGTTTTTACATATATGTATATACAACGCTACACTTACGTTACTTATTAACGTATAAAAGCTTATATACCTTATTTTACTAAAACTAGTACATATTACACTTAAGCTATAAAACTATTTTACATTTGGTCTCTTACTCCATACTCCTTTCCTTTCTGATTCTCTAGCTACCTTTTCGAATTTCCTTACATATCTGCATAGTAGGGTGACCCAAAATGACAGACTTTCGATTTTTTATTATTTGCAACTCGAAACATGTTCCTCATACTGAAAAACTAAGGTCCATTTTTCAAAATAATTTTTGAGTAATATTTAGAGTCGGCGCCGAGGTTATTAATTTCTTATGGAGTTTAATATAGAAAAATATTTTTTTCTTCATGCTTCAATCTAACATATAAATTATTTAAAGAATCTAATGAAATTTTGGAAACGTCTTATTCAGTAATGAAAGAAGTGCTTTTTAAAAAAATATATCAAAAAAATAATTATTAGGTTTATTTTTGAAGTCTCAAACATGCCTGTTTTTGCTTCAAACCGTGATTTTCATGAGCTTGTTTCACGACCTAAATATTGTTTGTTATCGCCGAAAATTACAGCAGTAGACAAGTACAGGTAGAAGACACCTTTCAATTCTCATTGTCAGGCCCAATAACCTGAGTCGAAGACAATAAAATTCGCCAGTAAGTACCTCGCCCACTTCCCCATAATCCGCTTACAGTAACAAAGGTGCCCAGGAAAACTTAACGTTTCAGTAGGTTTCGTTTCATAATCTGAAGTGTTGCTTTCGAGTTCCATGGCAATAATCTTCACAAATTTATATACCTTGTGCCATTTCCATTTCCTCCTCTCACCTTTCCAATCCTCATATCTCAACTCCATGTAAACCCCCTGATTTAGCTAAAACATCCATTATATATAGCCGTCTTCTTAATTCTCCTATCCTTGCTGTCTTCATCACACCCCAAGATTGCCGCTTTTTGCAACTCACCCACCATTGACTTGACATGCTTTTTATTAGTTCCTCCTGCTGAAAACCAATAACCTAAATACTTATATCTATCACTATTTCGACTATTTCTTCATATATTCTCCATTCCTCCTCTTATTTCTTTCTCTCTCCCCTTCTGAACACTGCATATTTTTTGATTTTACAACATTATTGTCTTGACTATTTTCCCCCATATTCTTCCAGCGTTTCTAACATTTCAGCTAATCCCTCTGGGTAATCTGCAAAAGCTAAGTTAACTGCAAATTTATGTGCAAATATCTCCTTTTTCCCTATCACTGTCTGCCTCCTTCTTTCTTTCTCTCTCATCAATCATCAATGTCATCAATTAATATATTAAACGATGTAACACTCAAAGGACATTCCTCTCTCACTCCTCTTTTGGTTTTGAAAGCATTTGTAGCCCCTTCTTTTGTTGTCACTTTATTCGTTCTTTTTCTATATACACTTAATTCTCGATATACTGAGCCTCGGCTTACTGCGTCCCTAGAATTCTGCCAGCTCGCACTCTATGACGAGGGAATCCAGAGGATAGGGGAAGATGCGCGGCGACCTTGACGCAATCACGCAGTATCGTAGCTACAAAGCGGGCAGCTCGTGCACTCGCGTACATATTTTGCATTTATTTTTATACACACACGAAAAAGCCTCTTTTTATCAATGAGTCTTTATTATTGAAAAAGGTCCATCCATTATGATAAAAAATCTAAATTTGTACAAAATACTGTTAATATTATGTATTCCTACTGGAAATGGTTCATACGGCCCAGGCTGTTTTCATCATAGAAATTCGAAGAAGAGTCTCACGGTCAAAGTAAGCCATTCCCGAGACCCGCACTAACACGAGAGTTGGGTGTATATCCCTAATCTTTCGAGCTTTACAAATAACAATTCCCTATCTACTGTCTCGAATGCTTTTTTCAGGTCGATAAAAGCCACATATAACTTACCCCCTTCCTTCTTTAGTTTATTATTAATGAGCGAGTTCAGTAC
>JAUMHM010000048.1:4294359-4305952 GCA_032362435.1 Melikaiella ostensackeni
TTACTGCGAACGAAAATCACATAGAAATGGTTCATGCGGCCCTGATTGTTGACATTGGAGTCGGTCGGCTATATGTCGAAGGCCATTTTAGGTAAGAAGCAAAGTCGGACCTATATTGGAATTTCATTATACCTTTTAATGCAAGCCTTCTTACCGGGCCTCGATACGGTGAAGGGTATCTGCGTGAACTATAATCGTATATAATCGCCCGAAGAAACTTCAAGATGAAACCCGAAATAAAACAATAGATGAACGGGTAAAGTACAAATGCCGCTATGATAAGAATCAACTTAACAACGTAAGGTACGAAATCGGCGATAATGTAATTATCAGCGTTAAGCCGGTATCAACTGGACAGTCTACTAAATTCTAAGGACGATTGAGAGAAACCTTGGTAGTCTCCCGTACTTATCTAAATGACACATATGGCATCATAGACCTGCAGACAGACAAGAAGGGTCGTAAATACGCAAGTACGGTTCACGTCAGCCAGTTAAAGATATGGAAACCAGTCCTGGAGGATGAGGACTACGTTGACGTTAAAGTTGACTATGATAATAAATCAAAAACAGAGGATGCTGAAATACAATGAGACGAAAACCCCGAACATTAACCTGCACCAGAAACCACCGATCCTGAAAAAGACTGTAATTCAAGTGAAGAACGTGTAAGACCAAAAGCACAAACCCGATTACCTTTACGTTTTGGTGATTACGAGATGTTTGATATTCTCGAGGCCGAAAATAACTAGGATGGCCGAATGATAGAAGCTTTATCTTATTATATTTTTGATTAATTAATCTTCATGTAATTATATTTGAATTAACGTTAGACGTGCCCTCTGGTGGCCGAGGTGGATATCTCGTTGGAGATGGGATTCGGGGGAAAAAGAGTTTCAGGAAGTGCGATAGTCGAATGGGCACGCGAGAGTCTGTATTTATTAATTTGGTCTGTTTATCAATCGATTCAAACTTCCAGACTGTAGTCTGGTGGCCTCAGGCGAAACTCAAAGCGACGTAGGATAGACTGCGACGATTACAAACATCAGCGTTCGGGAGTGTGACGGGAGCAAAGAGAACTAAGCCCATGGCGTCGATAAGGCCACATGCTTTGTGAAGTGTCCCTACACGTTGCGATAACCACCGTGGCGGCTCGGGCAATGGACCGCCTGGCAAGAGCAGATTAGATGGACTTGGGGGACTAAACACACTAGGCTCCCAAGTGACATCAGTACACTGCCAATTCTAGAAATGAAGCAGGACAAAATAACAAAATGCTCCAACTTCACCAGAGCTTTTCACATCGTCATACCAAACAGGGATGTGTGGAAAGCAAATAGTGATCCGCTCTTTCAAGAGGAAATCTGGTACACTAATGACTACAAAGAAGAAGAGGGGTCAAAAACAGGAATCTATGACAGCGCAGGAGGGAGGAGTATGGGCATCTCACTTGGACGACATGCCACCGTCTTTCAGGCGGAGGTCCTGGCCATCCTCCACTGTGCTGAGACAGTTGCAGAGGAAGACGCGGCTGGTAGGCAGATTACAATCTGCTGAGATATCCAAGCGACATCAATTGCAGTTGGAAAACCGAGCAAACCCAGGGTTGCCGACAGGCTGAAGCCATCCTGGACAAGTGTGGCCGATGCTCCTGATTTTACAGAAGATCTCCTGCTCTTTGAATGAGTCTCATGATCTCCTGAATTTCACTTGAAATCTCCTGCTTTTGTATTGTCGAGTGAAATAATAAGTCAAACTCTAAGGGTGGAATCCCATGCAGACGCAAAATGCGCTGCGCAAAACGAAGAGTCAATGACAGAACACCTTTGAGAAGACAGAAATCTAAAGGTGTTCTGTAATTAGCTGTTCATTTCACGCTTTTTGTTTCACGCCCACATGGGTCGGCACCTCAAGGCAATCATTATTTTAAAGCTTGTAACACATTTAAAAGAATAGAATATTTAATTATATAAAAAGAATATAATTGCATCGCAATTTTACAGTATTTCTTTAATAAGAATAACAAGTTCCTGCGTTAAAAATAGAGAAATGTAAACAGCTGCGATAATAATTCATTAGTTCTTTGATAGATAGATGATTTCTTGAAATAGTGTTTTCTTAATTTATTTGTATATCATGTTATATATTTTTATAATATCTTTAATATTAAAAAATGAACAAGACAATAAATATCTCTATTATTTCAGTGAATTCTTCTTATTTATTGAAATATTCGTTAACATTCATTGATATAATTATTATAATAATATAATGGTAACAAATAATGAAAAATAAAGATTCAATCAAATGGAATTTGAATTTCCCCGGGAAAAAGAGCAAATAGCTGCGCCATCTATTTGCCCATTATTTGTAATAGTGGTGCTAACGGGCTCCGCAGTTTACGGAGCCCATTAGCGCTACTGATTTGTGATCTTATTGGTTCATTCCTTCGTAATATTAGCCTTGTTAAGTTAAAAAACAATTAATTGGGCATCGTTTTACATATATTTAATGAAATTTGAACAATAAACAATATTTTACATCATTATCGTGATAATACTTAATTTTCTCGATCTCCTGCTTTTTCTGAATCTCATGATAAAAAACTCCTGATTTTTATTCCAACTCAGCGGCAACACTGTCCTGGACCATTAAGGATTTAAACATGCTATGCGACACTGTCGGCCCCTACGCGAACTTACCAATATGGCCGTGAAGGACATATTAAATACGCGTAAAACATCAGGAAAACCAGCAAAAAACAACAGTGGTTGACATCCTGGGCTTCATCAAGAGGCCTGAAACCGACCACTAGGGGTGAACTGTTACGGGTGTGGCACAATGGGCTTTATAGCCTGAGCGTCAGGGGGCGTTTCTATCGAGGCCCCCCGCGAGCCTATAAACTAAACTAAATCATAATTCAAACTCTTTTTTAAAATTCCCGTTCCACGTCAAAAATTCTCGGTTCGAAGTAAAATTATTATTCTTTACGGGAACTCACTGTCCTTAAGTAAAAATTATAATTCTTAGCAAAATTTTCTGTTCTAAGGTATTAGCTTTTTATTTACTGACTTTTTTAAATAGGTCAACGACTTGAGTAGCAAGCACATTGGAATTTCGGAAGGCTAGGTTAGGTTAGATTACGTAGGGAAAAGGGAGATTGGGAATGGAGGCGAGGATCGCTGGCATACGTTTGGGCGACGAAAACTTCTTTTTAGTGTACCTTAAAAGATGTAGGACCATTGGTCCAGTCGAAGTGCATTAATTACAGTCTTATATAGTATTTGGAATACCCGGAATTTTTTAATCGAGTGATTAGACTTTAAAATCCTGATAAGGCGAACGTGTATTCTGGAGGCCTAATGGCGCCGGGCTCCATCGGAATTCTATCAAACTTTATTTAGTATTAAGCTTTTAAAAATGAACCTAAAATAAAAATTATAATTATTTACGGAAATTCCCAGTTCTAGCTCAGAATCATCATTCTTTTAGAAAATTTCCTGTGCCAAAGCCAAAATTATAATTCTTTGCGAAAATTGCCTGTCGCAAATCAAAATTATAGTTCTTTTCGAATTTCTTTGTTTCAAATTCAAATGTATAATCCTTTACGGGAAATCCCTATTTCAATTGTCAAAATTATATTTCTGTACTGAAATTCTCTGGCCCAAATTCAAAATTATAATTCTTTACTCAAATTTCCTGTCTCAAAGTAAAAGTCATAATTCTTCACGCAAATTCCCAGTCCTATACTAAAAATTGCTTTCCTTGACTGAAATTCCATTTCGCATCTTAGAATTATGAATCTTTTAGGCAATTCCCCGTCTCAGTCGAAATTATAATTCTTTACTGAAATCCCCTGTCCCAACTCAGAATTATAATTCTTTTAAAAAATTCTGTGTTCCAACTCAAAATTAGAGTAATAAAATATATGAAAGCACTTTCAATTTGCATATTAGCCCATTCCAGAGAAAAATCTCGGTCACTGAATCAAATTCCCGGTTTTTCCGATTTCCCGGTCAGGAAGATACCCTGATTAGAGGAAAATCATTATAGGCCTATACTGACTTCTATAATATTTTTTAGTAAGGATCCTTTTTTTATTCAGATACTTTATTAGTATCAGAAAATTAGGATAATTCACAGGTTTCATACCGAATGTAATTCAGGATACGTGTAAAGGATCTGGGCCTGTTGCCAAACTCCAAGCACATAATACTGAGCGTGCCAAAGAACTCGTTCCTCCCCAATATCAAAGGGTTTGTTTGGAGTCGTTGTATTTGGAGTCTTGGTTCCATTTTCTATAGGAATTTCATCCGCTCTTTCCTTTATTATTGAATATTCATCAATTCCCATGTGTAAAAGAATCCTGAGACCGGCTGAACTCAAACCATCCATCGCAAATTTGAACATGAAGCAGGTTCCAGCCACCCCTGTACTTCCAAGTTGAGGACTATGCAAAAGGCCTCCCGGGCTTCTTAATTTTATATCCTTTGGTGGCACATGCGAAGTTTCCAAAAAGGCATATCTGAAAGAAAAATATATAAAATAGATATCTTATTTTGAATTAAACATTTCAGGGCTCGGACTCACGCCACTATTAACACTTTTTTGAGCGACGACACCATTTTGAAAAAAATGCCCCTATTTTCTGTTAATTGAACGTTAATGCCACTATTTCTTCAGTTTTCCTTTAAAAGTATTTCCGAACTTCTTCGCTGATTGGCTAAAATAACATGGCTACCATCTCAAGTATAGAAATAAATACTATACATTAGGGTGGTCCAAAAAAAAAACGAATCTTTGATTTTTTAAGATCTCTCCCCCTCATCTTGTGTTATTTGGTCAAAATTTTCCTAATTTTCTGAGATAACACAATTTTTTTAGAGGTAGCTATCGAATCCAGGGCGTTAAGAATTCAATAAATCGTTTAATTTTAAAAAGAATCGTGAATGCTTCATCGAAGTAATTTAAAATAATTGTATAAACAAAATGAAGGCTTAAAAATTTCATTTTGCAAATAAAGTCACCCCCGGATTCGCTAAAAGTTATCCCTTAAGACACTATAACTCAGTTTTTGAGCATCTTTTCTGAATTTTATGAAAGTGAAATGAAAATTTATATGACAAATTATTTTTAAAAAAATTATACAAATACAGAAGAGACTACCCTTAATTACACATTTTTTAGTTGTAACTTGAGGGGTGACTTTTAGCATATTTGGGGGTTTACAAAACGAAATTTTTACCCGATATACTCAGAATTGAAAAGTAAAAAATTAATTACACTCGAACTCTCATATAATCCCATCCAGTTTGAGGATTCCTAGAACTGCTGGCCGACTGCTAGCCCCCTGCAGTTTCTCAGCTCGCGGGGCGAGAGACGGTGTTCAACGAAGCGTGCAACACCAGCAGCCTATAGATAAAGGCGCAGTGCGCGGGTACTGACGTTCGTACTCACGTTCGTAGATTGCGCAATATTAGGCAATGATTCACACGTCCCTGACTGTTTACGTTTCGAAGGTACTGCTTTAGTCTCAAGGCCAGTGTGAATCAACTCCTGAAACTGTCCTTATATTGGAGTTCGAGTGTAGATCAAATTAAAAGCGTTTTAAAATTAGTAACTTGATTTAATCGCATTCAAAAGTATGCAATATAAAATTGGAAGCGCTTAAAATTAAAAATGCTTAGAACTGAACAATTAATTAATATAAAAAATTTCAAAGTTTTCTGTTCCAAAAGCTTTCCAAATGATACCTTTGGAAAAATGTTTCATTTCATTAAAATCTTTGAAATCTCTTGAAATCCAAAGAAATCCCTTAAAACCCTCAAACCCCCGTGACATTTATCGTCACTCTCAGCCGATAGTTCACCTGCTCGTACCTGAGCATGAATGCCTATGACACTCTCCTCCCTCATCCCGCTCGGATGTCTAGGCTTCGACTGGATTGCCACATCGCCTGCATTCGGGTTCCCTAAAATACTAGCTTCCGTGAGAGTTACCGGCACAACGGGTGTTAAACTGTAGGTGGCCGAATATAGTGGTAGCCGCTTATCGCGTGCATCCACGGGATTACCTCCACTCCCCAGACTTGCCTCTTCACCGGGACGATCAATTTTTAAGGTATTTTTCCTAATTTCCCTATCATCTCCGGAATTCGAATACCCATTCCCTCTCAGCTTTTAGCACGGACATTGTCCTATGGTAGTACGCCGATTGGGGGTCCCTACCCGACACTCGACAGACATCCGGAACTGGGTCGCTCGGGATGCTATACCCGAGGGGGCCTGTACTATTGCTGTATCCTCCTCTTCTGCAGTATCATAATCACTATGATCACTGCTACCTTTTTCCGATTCAGAAGTATCTGAAATTTTCCCGGGTTTTTCAGAATCAAGAACTTCATTGACAATAAAAACAGCTTCAATGAATTCATTGATTTCGTTACCAATTTCATCATCTTCATCAACATAATCCATAGCCTCTTTCCCCGTGATGCATTCACGGATCCGGGTCGAGATACATGTACCACAAAAATTTCTAATAATATTTTGATTCTCGTCCAAATCCCATGGATTTCGAAATAGAGCATCCGCATTGGCGTTCACCTTTGCTGGTTTATATTGAATAACATAATCGTACTCACTGAGCTCGACCTTCATCTAGCCAATAAGGACGAAAATGTCTGACGGCCCAAACTATGGCCAGAAGTTCCTTTTCAGTTGTACTGTAATTTACTTGCACATCATTTGAAGTTCTAGATCCGAAAGCTATTGGCAAGTCCTTACTGATATCTCCCTGGCTTAATACTGTCCCTAGCGCATAATTAGATGCGTCAGTGGTAAGCAAAAATGGTTTTGTAAAATCCGGATATTGTAATGAAGGTTCTGAACAAATTTTAACTCTTACAATTTCAAATGCATTTCGTTGTAAATCAGTCCAATGAAAAGGAACGTCTTTCTTTAATATTGTAGTCAATGATTTCGCCTTTTTAGTAAAATCTGAGATGGATCGCCGGTAATAGCCTATCAATCCCAAAAACGGTTTAATGTTCTTCTTACGCTTAGGAATTGAAAAATTGTTAACAGCTCCTATTTTCGTAAGATCTGGCCTTACTCCATGTTGAGTAATAATGTGGCCCAGATACGTTATTCCTTCATGCAAAAATTGACATTTTGCAGGTTGCAGTACTAAACCTGCTGTTTTCAAACGTCCAAATAGCGATTTTAACTTCCGTGCATGATGAAGTCCGGTCAAAACACGATCCATCAGCCTCTGAAAAGTGTTTGGGTCATTTTTCAGCCCAAATGGCATCCGTGTACACTCTAAATGGGCATAAGGGGTTGAAAAAGCGGGTTTTCCTCTTGTATTTGGATCCATAAGGATCTGATGAAATCCCGAGGCCAGGTCCAAAACTGAAAAATACTTGGCACCTCCGAGTTGATCAAGAATGTCACTGCGAATTTCTTTTCTGTGAATCTCAGGGTAACGATATTCCTTAACATTGAAGGGCTGATTATCGACAGTAATTATTTTATGTTTAACCAATGTAGTTGCCCCCAATTCTTCACCTGGTAAATAAAATGAGTACAAATAATTCCCGATAATTTACATTAGACTTCGTTTTTCTTCGTCATGTAGTCCTTTCAAATTTAGCAATTCAAAAAGTTCAGCAAATCTTTTTACCCTCTCTTTTTCTGCTTCTTCCGTCCACTTGGGGATACCATCGCGCACTCCTCCAGCTCAACGGGGGGTAAGTTTAGTGACATGTCACCTGTAGTCCTATTTATAGCATAGTATCTGGCGCAGTCTCCGACCTTCACTACCAGAGATTCTCCGATAAAAACATCAGGCCCTGCATCAATTCGTCGAATATACCCCTCATTTAAACGTGTTTTTTTAATTGAAATTTCCACCATTTTCTTACTTCCAGCTGAAATTTTAATTGTCGAATACGGAATCTCGTTCAATTCCGGACTTCTTAAGTTTAATACAAATTCTTCAATTATTAATTTAGCTTTATGAATTAAAAAAAAAACATGCCTAAAATTCCAGCTTGATTAATAGGTAAGTCATCCGGAACTATCTAAAAGTTTGATTCTATTCCTTTTATTATTGTCTTAATTTCTCCTAAAGTTTCAAAAACTTCTGAACCAATCCCTACTAAGTTATATGTTTTATTTTTATTAATCCAAGTTCTTGAATCGATATTATGTTTTTCAATCAAATTTACATCGCATCCCGTATCAATCATGAATAATGCAGTTCCTTTATGAAAAAAAAATTTTCCATTTTAATTACTGGGTTGCTTTTGGTTTTCGGGGTTCCCTGATTTGGAGCACACTCCTGTGTTTGGGTGCTGATTTGGTTTTGAGATCGTCATCGCAGTATCGCACCCTTTTGACGCCTTTGTTGGAAGTTTAAATTAACCTTTTGTAACCTATTTAAATGCTCTTCGTCATGACGTTGCTTCAATTTACATTTTTCGATAACGTGGTTAGTATAATTATAATAAGTGCAATAAAATTTAGATTTCTTGTTGGGGATCAAATTGGTTTCCTGCAAATTTTTAAGACACTTTCGTTTAAAATGCCCCAATTCTTCGCAATGAAAACATCGTATAGAAGAAAGCGACTGACCCCGTGATGGTTCCGGTCCCTCTATTTTGCTTCTCATATGGGCTACGGTCTTCTGATTTCCAAATTTAAGCCTCCTTTCTTGATTGTTATACGAATTTTTAAATAACATATTTTCAATACTACCGTGAGAATAGTTCTAACTTTCGTTTTCCAGATCGGCCTCAGTAGCAATCTCAATAGCTTCATCCAAAGTAGATAGATTTTTATCGCTAACAAATGACAAAGTTGCGCGATCTAAACCTCTCATAAAATTTTCAATTGCATTTTCCTTATATTCCTGACATCTTTCTAGTCACTTTTCTCCCGGTGTCCTTTTCATTAAATGTGTGATAATTTTATTTAAAATTTCGTTAACCCGAGGACCATATTCAGCTATTTTCTCATTTTTGTCGCGAGTAATAGCAGCCAGTTCCTACATTAATTGACTCGTATCCAGTTTTGGCGCAAAGTGGGTTTCCAAAACTTGCATTAATTCTTCAAAACCTATTCCATCTCTATCTTAAATATACCTCCTGGCCTGACCAATTATCTTCGTTCGAATTAACATAATAAAATAATTCATTTTACCTAACTCTACACCTGTCGCTGCTGTCCTGCAGTGCTTTATGAACATTGCTACCGACATATTACTTCCATCAAATTGGGGGATAATATCACAGGCCATTTTAAAAGCTTCAACAGTCTTCCTCCTCATATGACAATTATTTTTGTTAACAATCTCTCGCATAACATTCTCACTTTCCTGAAAAAATTCCTCTCTAATGGGAGTTTCACTTCTTACATCCTCAGCTGTACCCATTCTCGAATTTTCAGACCCGATTGGTAGAGACTGTGGTCCTGTCGGACCACCATCTCCACCCCCTACATTTCCACTGATACCCCTCCAGCTGACATTTCATTTGGGTGAGAATTGTTGCCTCATCCTTGCGCTTCCAAATTAGTTGTTTCCGAGTCACGCATTTTACAATTCTAGCTAAATATGGCTGAATTTAATATTGAAAGTTTATTTTTAAAAAATTAGAAATTTCAAACGCAAATCGCAAAAATATGTAAGAGTGAAATTTGAGTGCATGACCTACCTTGATTTGTTGACAATTTTAATTTGTTTCAAGTTGAATAGTCTGGTTCTTCCTTCAAGGTAGATATTTCGTTGATCCTTCCTGACTGAATATGATCCCTGGTATATTTCTTTGAAGCAAGTCTCCAGCCTGCTGTTTATTGAACTCGCAATGAATTCCTGGTAGATTTTCTATGAAGTTCCTTCGATCCTCTTCTGATCTCTAGTCTTTTATAAGATTGTTGTTCAAATTTATAGTTGGGATTTTAGTGTGGTAAGACAATCAATTTTAGTTGATCGTTTAGATGGTAACGGAGGAGTGACTATCTGACGCAGACTCTCATTATCCACCCTGATCCCTTATCTTGACAGAGGGGAACCACGGCTGTCAAAGAACCTCTGCCAGGATCTTTCAGTTCCAAAAATCGAAATTGTTAATTTTGCCGAATTGTTTCCCACAATTCTCTTTTCTCTTCAAATTAATAAGTTGGGTTAAAATGTCACTCGATCCGTCCTTTAGTAATCCGTTCTTTATTATATCCCCCTTGATTACTAATCCATAATATTAATGTTGTACCAAAACGTTCAAAAGTTATTCTTCGTAATCACAATCCCTTAGTTTTCTCCTCCCTTTTTTGTTTTAAAGGCGTGACCATTAACACTTGTATCCAATACTTCAACAATTGTCACAATTTCCACTCAGTCAAAACTTAGAATTTTCACTTTCGCTCCCTTTTAAATTCAAATTTCAGGTACAGCTATCCCACTGCTGTCACCAAAAATATGTCAGGTTCTAGGCTAGTCCTCGCCCTCTGGTGCTAATCCTCGTCGACTTCCTCGATGCCGCCATATTTGAATTTAATTTTAATCTAAAATTTATACTTAATTTTGTATTGAAAGGAAAGAAAACAAAAGCAAGAGTCTATTTTCAGGTAGTTCGCTGCTGCCAATGAACGTTAAAACGCTGCTTGCAAAATGGGTAGAAGATTCCTTGTATAAAGTTAAAACACAGAAATTCTGGGCAATAAAACAACCGTTGTTTATTTAGTTTAGTTTTTATTTTAGATTTTTATTCAGGTCACGCACTCTCACATTGAATAGATTTAATACTGGAAAACTACTCACAATTCGATTTACAATCCTCATAAAGACTCTAGGTACTTATCCGCAAGAAGACCGGCGACAAACGCGGATTAGAATTCCGAATGAATCTGCTCTCGGCTTCGCCTTTACCCTCATCTTATAGACTTTTTACCCCCACCAGATTCCATCCAAATGAAACTGGTTAAAATTAAACTGTCATCCCTTGGTCATGATTTATGATCGTAAATTCATAGGAATTTGGTCTCAGCTTTCCTCCTTTGACAGTCAAGGAATTTCACGTACTTAAAGGTCACAAGAAATAACGTCATCCGTTTAATTAATAGAGACATTTTACAGACATCTAATTTCAACTACCCCTGAGTCACATTCCCACTCTCTCGAGATCAGGTAGAAATTCCATCTAGAGATCCCTTATACATACGCATACATACATATCTCAACTGTAGATGACAGCGCTGAGTCAGCCTTTAGGCCTCTTTCCCACCCCCTTGAAATTACTGCACTCATCCTTCCTATCCTAAAATTCCTAATGAGTGACTTTCTTTTCGTTCAAGAATATTTGAATTTCAAACCAAATGTAATTTTGTCCGATATTTGATTTTTCTCGCTTATTTTCTAGGCACTTTATGATAAGGTTGGTTGTTATATGTCCAGCCTAGCTGTAATCAATTCTGTTCGCCATAAACTATAAAATGAAAACTGTGTTACGTCGGCACCTTAACCAAAATGGCCGACACAAGCGCGAATATTCGAATCCAACGATGATTATAAGAAGTTCCTTTTGATCGGGATCGCTG
>JAUMHM010000048.1:4351763-4362549 GCA_032362435.1 Melikaiella ostensackeni
AAGTTGTATATTTTTAGGAGTTTAAGTTTACAGATTGGTTTCTCATGTTAAATTGTACACTTACGGATCTTGATAAAAGATATTATTGATATTCGGTTACCTACGATAAGGTTTTGTTTTTATCTTTGCGATACTAAAGCAGTTTGATTCTGTTTGACTTTGAATCATTTCAAGAGGGCAGTAATTATTCTTATCATCAAACCAGCAGCTGTCGTAACAAGTGTTTTCAATCAACAATTAAAATGATCATTTGTCGAAGCGAAATCCGAGACTGTACGATTTTTATTCTTAGAAATAATTGACTCGGCATCTCCTTCAAATATTTCAATGTAAACTTTTTTCTGATCTGTTTTTAATTTAGTTTATGTATTTATTTTATTTTTCTTGTTATCATTTATTCATTCCTGTCAGATCTATCATTATCTTTTTCGTTTAAAGTAAAGTGTCTGCACTTTTTTCACTTCGAATCTCACTAGTAGGCCTCCATATATTTTAATATTTGTAACATTTTTAAAAAAATGTATTTAGAAACTTTATTTTTAATATAAAAAGAAAACGGTTCTCTTTCTGGACTGTGTCATTTGAGAATTTTAAAGGATTTGTTTCTTTCTTTTGATCAGAAAGGACTAGTGCTCGGAGTCTACGATGCAGAAAATAAAGACGAATCTGCAAAGCCAATCCTAACACCTGCAGCTATCAAATACAATCAAATTTGTAATGGAAAGCTACTCAAACAGATCCAGTTGTAAGTCTTTCTAGCTAATTTTCATTCAAGTCGATGTTGCTTGCTCAATTTTGGTAATTTTTACATTTTTAGACACACAGAATTCAGTAAATAGAAACAGAGTGTCTACCTGACCTGGAAACCGGGAATTTGATTCAGTGACCGGAATTATTAATTCGATTGTACTAAAATGAACATTAAAAGTGTTTTTATATTTTATTTAATACACTCCGTTTTTTTCAATTGCGAAACGAGTAATGAAAAAGACTTAATTGTTGATAATGACGATATGTAATGTAAATATGTATAAGTGATGCTGCTTGTAACTTTTTTAAAAATCTTTTGAAATCTCTAAAGTCTTTGGAATTTTTAAATTCCATGTACATTCAAACTCGTAAATTAATATTTATCTGATATTGTTTATATATATATATATATATCTTTAAGTCAAAGAAAAAAATTCACGTTTTAAAATAAAAACTGTAATTATGATTTGTAACAGAGGATTTTCGGCAAAAATATTAAAATTCAGATCTGGAACAAGAAATTTTCCAACAAAACTATAATCCTGTTTTGGAAGAGGAAATTTTCGTGAAGAATGATAATTCTGACTTGAAATATGTAGTAACTTTTCCAAAATAATTACAATTTTGAATTGGAACGGCAAATTTTCGAGAAGGATTCTGATTTGGGTCAGAGAATTTTCCAAAAGAATTATAATTCTGAGTTATACCTGGATTTAATAAAGAAGTATTATGAAGTATAATTCTGTCTGTGTACAGTGAATTTTTGAGACAAATTATAATTTTTAGTTGGAACAGGCTATTTTCCTAAGCAATTATATGTAATTCTGAATTGGATCAGTGAATTTTACGAAAAAATTGTAATTCTGACTTGAAAGAGGAAATTTTCGAGAAGAATTATAATTCTGACTTAGAACAGTGAATTTTATCAAAAGAATTACAATTTTGACTTGGAACAGTGAATTTTCCGAAAGAATTACAATTTTGATTAGGAACAGTGAATTTTCCAAAAGAATTACAATTTTGACTTGGAATGGGGAATTTTCGAAAATAATTATGATTTTGATTTAGAACAGGGAATTTTCCAAAAGAATCATAATTCTAATTTATACCCAGATTTACAAAAGAAGTATAATTCTGACTCAAAACAATGATGTTTCGAGGAAAATGATAATTTTAATTTGGAACAGGAAATTTTCCGAACTCGATTCTGAAGCAATTATATGTAATTCTAAATTGAATCAGAGAATCTTCGAAAAAAATTGTAGTTCAGATCTGGAACAAGCAATCTTCCAAAAGAATTGTAATTCTGACTTGGAAGAGGAAATTTTGAGAAGAATTGTGATTCTAACTTGGAACAGTGAATTTTCCGAAAGCATTACAATTTTGACTTGGAACGGGGAATTATTAAAAAAAAATGAATGATTTTGATTTGGAACATGGAATTTTCGAAAAGAACTATAATTCGGACATGGAACAGGGAATTTTACAAAAGAATTAGAATTCTGAGGTAGGATATGGAAATTTCAAAAAGAATTCCTAGATCGGTAAAATGAAAAATTGACCAGGAGAAAACCGGGAATTGATCGGAAATCTAAAATCATCCGTCGGGTAGACACTCTGTAGAAATATGGATGCAAATTTACTTTCATGCAAAAAAAAATTTTTTAAAGAATATTTTGCATTCATTTTGTATACATAATTATTCTCATACTTTTACTTTTAAAAGAATATGAGTTTATTCTAGCCCTTTATTAGCTTTTTTACCTAAATTAAAAATTTTCTTTTTGTTTAGATATGTTTATTTAATTCGAAGATTTTCAGTATCGCATTTCATGCTTCTTTTTATTACATAAAAGTATTCTTTAGACAAAAACTCTTGATATGTGGGAAATACTATTAAAATTTTTCGAAAATGACGATTGTTTCAGAAATGTACGTTTAAGAACATTTGGCTTGATAATTTTTATTACTTACAGAGGCTGCAAGTAAAATAATAAATTGTTCCTTTTATCGCAGTTTTGTATAAGGCATTTTTATGTAGACGCCGATAAGAAGCTATTTTCTACTTGTTTTATGGAATTTTACACAAATTAAACTTTCATTTTCTTCTTAACATATAATTTCCATTTTTTTTTAAATTTTGTATTCTTAAGTGTTTATCTGCAAATTATAACTATTATTGTAAACTGCGATATTTGGCTTCTAGCAAGATTAATATTCTTTATTTATTTTAAAACTTTGTTTATTTTAAAATTGATTAATTTTTTCAATGAAAAGTGCGAAAATATATGAAACATTTGCAAAGATTCTCTGGAATCCGAATGATTAAAAAATAGTCCCATGATGCCACACAAAAAAATCCTTTCACACATTACCTACGCTTTTCATTCTACAAATAATCGAATTTATGAATCGTGACACATTCAGATCGATTTCACATTTCCAGCCTGAAACAATTGTCATAATGCTGCCTGAGCTTTTCTCAAAACTACCGTTCCATAATTCTCTATCATCTTTTATAATTTTTTCTTGGTAATTACTTTTCGTTTCTTCGAAATTTTTGATATTTGGATAACATCCCCAAATTTCTGAGTTCACTGGCATTATTTTGATTGTTTCAGGAGGGACTAAATCTCGCGCTGGCATTACATTAACCGATTCCGGAGAAATCTCGCAAAAAATGCCATTTGCTGATAAAATCGGGTCCCTAATTTTACCAGAATCACTCCTTTAACCACGAATCCAAAAAAGTTTATAAAATGGCAACCGGAGAAGCTGGAAGCAGCGGAGGAACAGTTCTCCACGGAATCGGTGGAACAGTAGAGAACAAAAATAACGATTATCTTTGTCCAATTTGTTTCGAATTAATTGACGAAGCTCACATAACTAGATGTGGTCATACTTTCTGCTATCGATGTATCACAAAATCCCTCGAAGTCAACAGCAGATGTCCCAAGTGTAGCGATATTTTAGGTCAACAGGACATCTTCCCAAATTTCCTTCTCAACGAATTAGTCTCAAAGTACAAAAGTCGCATCAAAGGAGTCTCGGAATTGCATTTCCCCGATGGAAAAAGCCGACTCGGTTCTGAAATCGTTCCACAAAACGACCACCTTCGGGATTTCGTCGCCTCTGAAAGTGCCAACCTGACATTGCCAGATGTTAATGTGATGCTCGAAGTTCTCACACAGAGGAAGCAACTTCTCGAGGCTGAATCCTGCGCAGCACAAAACAAACTTCTGCACGAATTTTTGCAAAATGTTCTGCAGCAAAAAGAGGAACGAGACCGTCAATTACACAAGGAAATCGCTTTAATCAAAAGAGACATGGAGATCGTCGAATATATTCTCAGAGATGTTCAGAAGAAGTGTCCGAGAGTCGAAGATTTAAAGAAATCTGGAGCTAACGACTCTGATCAGATGTCCGATATCAGGAAGGAGATGATCAATTTGATAAACAACATAGACTCGAGCATGGTGAAGCCCAGTGAGGGTGACTATTCCACGAATCAAAATCAGAAACAGAACGAATTTGCTACCAGCTCGTCTTTAGCGATTCGCAGAAAAAGAATGCACGCTCATTTCGATGATTTTGTTCAGTGTTACTTCGATACTAGAGCAAAGGAACATTTGTTCAACCAGGGCAAAAATCAAATGCAGGATTCTCAAAGTCAAACGAGTTCAGGGTTGGATATCTTTCGAGAGAACCTGGTGAAATTCTCAAGGTACAATTCCCTGAGACCTTTGGCTACCTTAAATTACTCTTGGGATATTTTCAACAACCCAACAATTGTCTCGAGTATTGAATTTGACAAAGACAACGAATTTTTCGCTATCGCTGGTGTCACGAAGCGAATCAAGATTTTCGATTATGGAGCCGTCATTCGAGACTCTGTTGATATCCACTATCCTTCAGTCCAGATGGTTTCGGATTCAAAGATTTCCTGCATCTCCTGGAATTCCTATTACAAAAATATGCTAGCGTCTTCGGATTATGAAGGAATTGTCGCAGTTTGGGATGCAGAGGCTGGACAGAAAACAAAGGTTTTTCACGAACATGAAAAAAGGTGTTGGTCTGTGGATTTCAACAACATGGATAGTCGATTGATTGCTTCCGGTTCAGATGATGCGAGAGTGAAGCTCTGGTCGCTGAATATGGAATATTCGGTGGCTTCCTTAGATGCAAAAGCGAATGTTTGTTGTGTGAAATTTAATCCAAAGAGTTCCCACCATCTGGCTTTTGGATCTGCGGATCACTGTGTTCATTATTACGATTTAAGGAACATGAAAGAAGCTCTTTGTATCTTCAAAGGACATCGAAAGGCTGTGTCTTATGTCAAATTTCTCAACAAGGAAGAAATCGTTTCTGCGAGTACGGATTCTCAGCTGAAAATGTGGAATATTAACAATCCGCATTATTTGAGATCGTTCGTGGGACATGTTAATGAAAAGAACTTTGTTGGTCTAGCAACTGACGGAGATTACATTGTTTGCGGATCTGAAAACAACGCAGTTTATGTTTATTATAAGGGACTTTCGAAGCAGCTTTTATCGTATAAATTCGGAGCAGCTAGGAGTCTTTTAGAATTTCAGGAAAAGAGGGAAGAGGATCTCAATGAATTTGTATCTGCAGTTTGCTGGCGACAGAATTCGAATGTTGTTGTCGCTGCAAACTCGCAGGGACTCATCAAGATTTTAGAGTTAGTTTAGGAAGACAATTTTATTTAGAAAAATTCAGGTCAGTTTGGATCTAGTTACGACCAGAATATACAAGGTACACGAGAATGTGATACAACAAGAAGTTAGGATTAATTTGTTTATTATTTTAATCAAAGACAATTGGCAACCACACAAAGTATTTTCGAATTAATTTGCTTGTGAGTCACAGAGCATTTCAATTTTATTCTTTTATCACATCCACACGAAAAATTAAGCATTCATTTTTTGATTTGTGGACAAGATACTTAGAACTCCATATTCGACTATTGATTAAATTAATCATATTATTATCTTTATGATAATATTGAGTGTATTGAGTTTCATGTTTTGTTACATTGTTCATGGTTTTGAAGGAAACTCAGACTGAATTGTAATGATATTAAAACGTAGGATAATACCTTCCTGTTGGTGATTGTACACTTAATTTGAAACTCAAGAAATTGAATTTTAGTTAAGTTTAGAGACAATGAGTTTACTTGAATTCTGAGAAAATTTTACTAGAAAATTGAAAGACAAAGCTTTTTAAGTTTTGAAATAGTTAAACGAAAGCTAGAATTAAGAAAAGTTTCTGTGAAGCGTTAATTCTAAGTAGTCTCATATTTCAAAATAGAAAAAATGCGACTAAAGTTTTACAGCAAGCAACAGCGCTAAATTGACTCGAGATAATTAATTTGTACAAGGTAGAGCTTCGAGCTCATTTGAACTTTGATGTGAAATACGAAACTTTAGGTTCTTGTAAATACGATATACTATATGATAATTGAGAAAATATCTCTTTTTATTTTCATGAATTTTAATTTAAAAAATGTTCGTCATTCTAGTTTTATCTTAAGATAACAAAAAAGAGAAATCAATGCGAGTCTGCTAGTTTCCGAAGAAATTCTAAGCAAAGTGAATTCTAACTTAAATTTAAAAAATAGTATATTTTTAGACTGTGTTTTAAATGCCCAGATATGTATTTAATCAATGTCCAGAAGTCTAGACTTCGATGTACGCAATAAATTCATGAATCGGTGTCCAAAAAAAGTTTTTTTTTATTTTTAAGTTTAAGAAATACTTCCTCTTCCTTTTCCCGATTTTAGGTTTCTGATATACATGACAATCTTCCTGCAGAGCTGGACCACAAATCAAGAAATCAGAAACGAGAATTTTCTGGGGACTTGATGACTCTTTTACTGCTATCGCTATTGTTGGCCTCGGAAAGCCGAATCTTGGAATCAATGAACTTGAAGAAATCCACGAGGGCAAGGAAAATGTTCGTTCTGCCGCTGCTGGTAAGCCAGATTGTAAAGCCTTGTTTAAATCCTTAATTAATTTCAATTTGAATGACTGAAAATTAATTTTTTTTTAGCGGCTTGCCGAGCTTTGGATTCCGCAGAAATTAAGGACATCAGCATAGAAGCTCTCGGAGATGCTGAAGCTGCAGCTGAAGGTTCAATTCTTTCTTCTTGGTTTTTCCAGGAGTACAAAAACCAGGAGAAGAAGAAAGTCTTCCCAAAGGTTTCGCTCTATGGAAACGAAGGAGAGTAAGTACAAATTTCAACTTATTCTCAAAATTCGTGACTAGAAAGAGTGATCCAAAAAAAAAACTCTATTTTTCGCCCGTTTCGTCGACCTCATGAATTCAATTCAAAAGTGGTATAAATGATAGCTTATGGTGATACTTCAAAGTAGGCAAAATTTCAAGTTGAGCATAGTTTCTATTTTTGAGATATGGCGAGTTCAAATTGTTATTTGATTCATCCATGTCAAGGCGAATCCGACATTCTCGGCGACCTCTTGCGTTATCTTAAAATTCTCAACAGATACAAGCAGTACCATTTCTAACGTAAAATTGTCTGTTCTTTTCGAATCTTTCATTAAATTTTACCAGAAATATAGTACAAGAAAGTTATAAAAGGTTTCTGTAGAAAATAATGAGAATTTTTGCTAAAAATTTTTGATTAATCGGTATTTTTATAGTGAAAACATAACTTGGCGTGAACAGGTCAACTAACAGGTTCGACTCGTCATATCTCCAAAACAAAAACTATGCTCAACTTGAAATTTTGCCTATTCTAAAGTATCACCATAAGCTATTATTTAGACCACTTTTGAATTGAATTCATGAGGTCAACGAAACGGGCGAAATTTTGGATCACTCTTTGCCGCTGATTTACTTTTTCATTTTGTTTTTTTTTTTTTTTAAGAAAAGAATGGAAGGTTGGACAGGTCAAAGCCGAGGCTCAAAACTGGGCGAGGAAACTTTCCGACACTCCAGCTAATTTGTTGACTCCTACGATTTTTGCCGAGGAAGTCAAGAAGGTACTTGGCAACCTTGGTGTTCGTGTCGATGTTCGCGATAAGGCCTGGGCCGAGAAGAAGGGAATGGGATCGTTCCTGAGTGTTTCTCGCGGAAGCTGCGAGGAACCAAAGTTCCTTGAAATTCACTACGAAGGTGGTTCCGACCCTCCAATCGCTTTCGTTGGCAAGGGTGTTACTTTTGACTCCGGCGGTATTAGTCTTAAGGTGAGAATCTATTGAATTTCAGGCTTTTTTCAAGGGCCTCGGATTCACGCCATTTTTGAAACTTTTTTTAAACGATCCAACTATTTTGCTACTGTTTAAACAAAAAATGAGACTAATGCTACTATTTACTCAAATTGTACACTCATGCAACTATTTTTTTCACTTTGCCTTTAAACATATTTTCAAACTTCTTTGCTAGATTTACTAAAATAACATATCCGCCATCTTAAAAATTAAAATTTCAAACGATTTCAAAACATTTTAAAGGATTTCTGAAAATTTCACGAGATTTCAAAGGTTTCAAGGGGTTTTAAAGAATTTTAACTGTTTTCAGAGATTTGAAAGGATTTTATAGGGTTTCAAAGCTTTTAGAGGATTTCACAAGATTTCAAGGGATTTCGGAGAATTGTACAGATTTCAAGGGATTTTAAGAGATTCAATTCCTGTTTATTGACTCCCAGCAGCTACATGTAGATTTTAAGACGTTTCGTCTGATTATGTAGTTTTCAAAATTTTTGAAGAAATTTTAAGAGATGTTACAAATTTTAAGATAATTAACGAGATTCTAAAGATTTTTGTCGGATTATAGAAAATTTCTAAGGAATTTCAAGAATTTTTACAATATTTGAAGGATTTATAGGATTTCAAAAGAAATTAAAAGATTCCATAAGTATTTACAGAGAATTTTGGGATGGTAAATATTCTTTTGATTTCACGTCCGGGAAACAACTATTAAAAAATCTGCCCGCTTCGCGGGTACATTCTAATCGCTCGCAAGTTTGAGCGCGCCTAGGGCGCGCAATTTGGTCGTTGCGCTTCCGCTCCGAAACATTTGGATCTCGCGCTTTGCGCTCGGTGCTATATGTGTTTCACGTACAAATCACTAAATTTGTTTCTGATTTCAAATGAAAACGGAAATTTATTTACTTAAGGCTCTATCGGCCTTAAGGAATATATTCTCATCATAATATTCGCGCTCTATTTTCTGCGCTCACCGTATAATATATACAAATTCTTATCTCGCGTCGTTTGGCTCAAAAATTAAAATAAAAATATTCCAATATTATTTTCAATACCTAAAAAACAAACTATGCCTTCTATCAGAAAATTTTCAAACGAAAGGTTTTGTATCTTTGTAAAAGCAACAATTTTGATATCTTAACTTTTTTTCGTATCTCGCGTTATTTGGCTCAAAATTTTAATTTTCGATTTCTTGAGAAAATTAAAAAAATTGTTATGACAGTCTTGTAGGGCTTTCAAAAAGCAACGTTTTTCTCCTCTTGACTTTTTTTCATATCACGCATTGTTTGGCGTAAAATTTTCATTTTCGTTTCTTTTTTTGAATTTTGAAAATGATATAACTCTCATAATTTTCTTTTTATCAAAGAAAGTCATTAGAATAAATTGTTCGACTTTCTGAGTACTACGAATAGCCGTACATGTCGTTTTCAAATTTTGAAAAAAAAATTGTCTCAAGATTTTTGAAAATGCTCTAACTTTTTGAAATTTCATCCGAATTAGCTGGTTCACGAACTCGTCCTAAGGGCAATCCAATCGGAAAATTGCTTCGAAAGTTATCGTGTTCACAGACGACGACAACGACAGAAAGACACCGAAGTAAAATCCATTGTTTCCCAATCAGTGAGTCCGAAAACGTCGAGATTTGATGAAATCCGCGAAAGTCAATTTTCACATAAAACCAATCCTTTCTCATTGAGATGAGAATGTAAAAAGGAAAAACTTTTCGTTATGACTTCTGAATGAAGTCGAAACAAAAGGTTTTTCCTTTCTCAATACACTCATCTCGCAATTCGTGGCCATCCTCGGGTCTGGTTGGTTGGCCACAGATGGGATGGTCATGAATTGCGAGATGAGTGTAAATTCCATAAGATCATAAGGAATTTCTACAGATTTCAAGGGATTTTTAAAAATTGGAGAGTTTTCCAGATTTCAGAGGATTTCAATAGAATTTAATGGATTTTAATTCAGTAGATGTCAGGGGATTGCAATGTTTTTAGGGTATTTTAAAATATTTCAAGGGATTTCTAAACATTTCCAGGGATTTATAAAAGTTTCAAGAGGCTTAAAAGATTTCAGCAGATTTCAGGGGGTTTTAAAGGATTTTAATTGATTTCAGGGATTTCAAAAGATTGGATTTGGCTTAATAGTATAATAATAATAATAAATTATTAATTAATTATTATATATTATATATATATTATTAATTTATTATTTATTATTATTATTGTTGTTGTTATTATTATGAGAAAAAATTATTTGACCAAGTAATCGACACAATTTCGCATCAGAAAATTAGTTAATTACACTGGTCGACAAAGTAACATCAATATTATAAGTTATTATTATGTTTTTTTTTTTGCTTTTTTCTTGGAGGAAACCGGTATCCCATCAGCCACGGACCCAGTCAAGTGCCTGATGAGTTAAAGATGTTAAGAATTCAATACGATGTTTGAAACCTCTTGCGATGATGTAGTAGGTACAGAATTAGGTGTATGGTGTAGTTTGGAGTTCTTCGTTTACCGCAGAGCTGCCATCTGTTACTCCATAGGATTTTAGTCGCCTATTTCCTGATGGTCTAGGAAATTTCTTACAATGCGACAGGTGTATAATGAAACTGCTTTTTGAGCTGCTGCCAGTACCCTACTGACTCCCAGATGTTCGAGATGTTCAGTGCATGTTGCGTGCACATTGCCTGTCGCCGATATCACAATGGGATGAATAGATGCATGTTTCACATTCCTCCATATTGTCTTTACTTCATGCCTTAGCTCGCTATACTTATGGATCTT
>JAUMHM010000048.1:4384505-4398791 GCA_032362435.1 Melikaiella ostensackeni
CAGGCCCTCGGTCAAAACTTTTTTTTTTAATAAAAAAAATACGCATTTATTTTAAAACCAACTGGAACAAGTTTAGGGGGTGCGCGATAAAAAAAAACATTGGGTTTTTTTAGGGCACTCTACCCATCACCCACCTAAAGTTTTATAGAAATCAAAAAATATCTTTGGTTTCCCCCGGGGTCGCATACGACCCCGCATGAAAATTTCAACTCAATTTTAGGTGCAATTATTGATAAATAATGACGCACAAGTAGTTTATGCCAGAAATAGAAAAATACATTAATTTGTTTGAAAACAAATTTAATTTTTCAAAAAGTTTATTTTTTCATGAATTCAAAAATTACAAACACGTGTGGTTATTTTACGTGAAAAAGTGAATAATGCAAATAACACCTTAAATAATTAGTTTTCAATAGACTTTTTACTCATTTTCTCACGTAGAACAACCACGTGTATTTGAAATAATTTAAAAATCAATTGAAACCAATTGGAAATGCAAAAGAAATCAAGTGAATTCAGAAGAATTCTAGGAAATTCAACGGAGTTCAAGTGAATTAAAAAAAAAATCCAAAGAATTAACAAAAATTCATTTGAATTTAGTAGAATTTAGAAAAATTCAAGTAAATTTAAAAAATCCAAACATTTGACAAAAATTTGTTTGAATTTAGCTGAATTAAAGTGAATTCAGAAGAATTCTATAGAATTGATAACAATAATTAAAACGTATCAAAGATTTCAAGAAAATTGAAAAAATTCAAGATAATTCAAAAGAATTTAAAAGAATTCAAGAGAGTTTTAGAAAAAAAATTATCCATTTTGAGTCTCCTTCTTCTCAGCATAAAAAACCGATACTACTGGACAAAGAGTTTTAAAAACTGATAATCCCTATATATATATATATATATATATATATAAATTCGTGCAACTGATGGTATTCTTAAATTGATAAATAGTTACAGAAAATAAAATGATAAAATCACATGGGGTAATTTTGACTTACAATTTTGACGTGTATACCTGAATTCAAGAATTCAAAACAATCCACAGAATTAAAAAAACAATTGAAATCAATTGGAAAGGCAAAAGATTGGAAAAAAGTTCAACAGAATTCGAGTAAATTCAAAAGAATCTAGAGAATTCAAAAAATTCAAATGAATTTAAAAAATCCAAAGAATTAACAAAAATTTATTTGAATTTAGTAGAATTCACATGAATTCAAGGAAATTCAATAGAGTTCGAGTAAATTTGAAAGAATCTAGAGAATTAAAAAAATGCAAGTGGAATTGAAGCGAATTCAGTATAACTTCAGGAAATTAAAAAATCCAAAGATTTAACAAAATTTCGTTTGAATTTAGTAGAATCAAAGTGAACTGAATGTGAATTCAGTAGTGATTGGTCGATCGCGAAATTATGAATTTATTAGGAAGCAGATGAAAATTTAACCAATGAACAATGCGTAAAATGAAACAGTAAAATGAATCCGATAAAAAAAATTGTTTTCGCCAGATAAGTCCCCATGAAAAAATTTAAACCAAAACCGAACTTCAAAGTTAAAAATTCCAAGAGAACTGTACGTGCATGCATGAACATTTTTGCCCAACCTGCACCGAAAGTATGCTTTTTCGTGCATGTAAAGCGTGCACAAAGTGGCTATTTCCGCCCGGAGACGAAGCGGGCAAAAAGTAGCTTTTTATGCTCGCTTCTTTAGTCACCGGGCGGAAAACGCTACTTTGAGTCCGCTTCACATCCCCTCAAAGGCAAGTTTTAGATGCAGGTTATGGACAAAAAATATCGTGTGAATAGATGAAGAGCAAAACCCTTGGAAATGATAAAGCCACAGGAATTGGGACTTGGTGTTAGGTAGGCGAGGTGAATGAAAGAAAGCCACAATGGTTCACCGTGAACAGAGTTTTATTCTACAGTTATCTACTCGCACCATAATGACAACTCAAGTAAAAGTACTCAAGCTTTTATCCACAACATCACTTCGAATGGATATAAGCTTTTTTTCTCATGAACCCTTTAGGTGACAAAAGGATGTCTACTCATACGTCCGAATAAATACGAAAAAGCATTTGCAGAAGGAACCTTTTCTCGACTTGGCACTTTCCTTTTTATATATTTTTTTTCATTTTTAAAATCTAGCGAAAATTTCTTTGTGCAAATGCGCATTGCATGCATACGTTCGACATGCAAGTACGTATGTCGCCTTACAATCGAATTCTATAAATATATGGAGAAACAACTTAAACAAATAACTCTGCGAATACAGAAGGTAGTACAGTATATAATAAAATAATGAGAGCCTGGATTGTCAGGCATCGATATTTAAGCAGGCAAATTCGTACTAAATACTAAAAAGCCAATAGATCAGAAAAGATTGAGAGGGAGAAGAATTTGTAAAAAATTTTCAATGAAATAAACTAGAAGCAGAGTGACACAACTATTTGAGGAAGCAGATGTGTGCTTAATAATCCAGGCTCCGTTAATAATAACGAGAAAACAGAAAAAACAAAAGTATAAAAAATGTATAAAAATGTGTAACACCAACAAACCCACGTACCAAGAGACGCAAGTAAAAAAGATGGAGCTTATGAAAATAAAATGGGAGCTTTATCAGATTTTTCGTCGTACCAGATTCGCATCTTTCAAATTCCTTATTGTCTGATATTTAATCTTCTTTCTTTCATTATTTATTTTTTTTTTTTGGCTAAGCATTTGTACAATTTTCGAGGTCATTTTGGCACCATACTCGATTAAATTTAATTCTATTTAGCATATTTTTTAATATAAAAACAATCTCTTATTAATTCTTCTCGTGCAACTTTTTTCCCCTGCAACTAATGGCGAGATTTCCAAGGTAAGAAAATAAGTGCACTTCTTTATCTCTTCCGGTAATGCAATGACTTTTTCGCGATAAGGCACTAATCTTGCGTAAGAAGTATCATTGCCATTTACACAGAGGATTCTAAATGATTTTCAATTTATAAATGAATAATAAAATGGTCATGAGTTGTAAGTAAATAAGGATCTCACAGTGATATGCACTCACTCTCGGAATCTCACATGCACTCGAGTACAAATGATGCTTGCCAACGTAGCAAATATAAGAATACTCTGTTGCAATCGAGATACAAAACAGGGTTACATGATAATGTGAAATACAAGAACTGCATGGTGTGATGATGTGCACTTGAATCTCTTTGCTGATCATTTAACATCTATTATAGCTCTCACTAACGACTTGAAGAACTTATTTCTAAAACAAAAACAATTAGAATGTTTAACAACCTTTAGGCAAAACATGTTCGAGAAAAATACAAGTTTGCCTAGACAGAGTGGCCACTAAAAGCTCAGAAAAAAATTCCGTTTCCGCTTACTACAAATGTAGCCCAAGCGCCTTCAAACTGAAAATTTGACTTGGAACCACCAGTGCTTAGAATTAAAAACTTCTCGGATAAAAATAAATTCACAGTCATTGCCCAGTTATTCCAGATTGTCTAATTATTACGAGCAGCATAATTTTAAATCTTAAGCTTAACTGCAACTTGCATTTAAGTAAAGAAAGTAAAAATCAGAAATAAGCTCTTCAATTCTATTTGGCAATTTCTAAGTTCACGATTCTGCTTTATAATAACAACAAGAACAATAAAGTAAATAGAGGGATCAATTATTCGATTCCCTCGCTGCCTTCTTTGCCTCGGGATATTTTTGTCTAGGAATCTCAACTCGTAACTAAACCTTCATCTCGCAACATGCCGTTGATCAAGTATTTGTCTATCATCTTTTGCGACTACTTTCGTGCCTCAATACTGTGTAACGGTATTACTTAAATACCTGTTGCTGATGAAGTTGCTGCTGCAATTGGTGCTGCTGAATTAACTGCTGTTGTTGCAATTGTTGCTGGTGTTGCATCAATTGTTGCTGCTGCATCGAAGAATTTCCTGCCCCGTTTCCTCCCGGTTGACCTTGAACTCCTTGTGTTCCGTTCGCGAGACCTTCAGAACAAAGAAGATTTATATTAATTAAATTACAATTTTATTAAGAATTTATTTTAGAGGGTGGCTAATCAAACTTATAAAACTAATTTACCATTTGGCGCTGGACCTTGTACTGGAGATTTCGCCCATCCTTGCAAATCAGCCAGGAGGTTTTGCCAGACTGCAATTTTGTCGTAGTGACGTTTAATTAATTCTTCCTTGCGCATGAGCTCCGTTCGAAGGTCCGCAATGTCTTCTTTTAAAACGAGTTCGGGTTTCAAGGCCGATAACAAAAACCACCTTTGAAGAAAAAAAGCTTCTACTTGGCGTGCGAGGTCTATGAATCGCAGGGTGACTTGTTCGACTTCTCCTTTAACCTCTTCTTTATCCACGGACAAGCCCCCACTTCCGGTGTTTCCTAGACCTTCGTCCTTTGTCAGCATGTGGAGGCATTGCTACAAATTAGAAAAATGAAGTCAAACTCGTTCGATTTTTGATGTGATGAAGTCAATATTTTTTGCTAATATATGAGGAAAGTTAAAAATTAAAACTGCACATTTTCTGTAGCATTTTCTTTTTATATAAATTCACAAGAGCCAACTCTAAAAACAAATCCCAAATTAAATATCTTTCCTAAAATAAGAAATTTTACGGGATTGCTACAAAAGTGTAGTTTGAAAATTCCATGACTTCCAGGTGTACTTTTGAAAAAATTCCAGGCCTACTTTCCCAAAAAATCAGGTCAATTAAATTCGATTTCAAAACATTCTACTGATCGCAGTCTAATTTATCAACAATTTCTTATACAATTATTAATTAAAGCAAATGTAGAGGGCTTTTCAACAATTATGAAATTCTACACAATTCTCATTTAAATTAATAAGAAATTTCTTGAAAGCCTGGTGTAGCCTGAGTGTACACCGCATTTAAAGATTTCAAAAACTTCACAAATATTTCAATGATTTCACAAAGACTTCAAAGATTCCAAAAGACTTCAAAGACTTCAAAAGATTTCAAATATTTCACAAAGAGGCATTGCTATAAATTAAGAAAATAAAGTCAAACTCGTTCGATTTTTGAAGCAATGAATTCAATTTTTTATGGT
Organism: Melikaiella ostensackeni; assembly: GCA_032362435.1. Classification (NCBI taxonomy): domain Eukaryota; kingdom Metazoa; phylum Arthropoda; class Insecta; order Hymenoptera; family Cynipidae; genus Melikaiella; species Melikaiella ostensackeni. The sequence goes on from JAUMHM010000048.1 coordinate 4,389,591, forward strand.
AAAATATGAGGAAACTTAAAAATTCAAACTTTATTTCATCGAAATTCATTGGAGCCAGCTCTAAAAAAAAATCTGTCCCGAATCATTTTTCAGGGTGTCTACATGGCAATTGATTTTAAATTCCCGATTACTACCCGGTTTTCTCCTAGTCAATTAATTATTCAATTATTTACAAACTGATAAAAGCGCAATAGTTTATTTTAATGTCTGATATTCGCTCTGAGGTTCAAAAAAATGCTTTTTATGTTCATATTCAAGACACCTTATACTTCCCATAAGCAGTCAAAAATTATATTTTTTATGAAAAAGAAAGCAATGAAAATACACTACCGTCAGTTAATATGTGGCCACCAATTTTTCAGTATTTAGTTAATTTTGGATGGATAATTTTATGAATTCTGAGTCGGAATTGTTTTCTCTTGAAAAGGTCGAGAACTATTTAAATTCTGAATAAAATGAGCCAAGATGAAATCATTTTCTCATTTTTTAAAGAAGCTATATTTTAAATAACATCCAAAATAATAAAAAAAAATTTCAATGTTTTTGTGCTCATTTTAAAGGTAAATTTCTGTGCAAACGCATGAACTTGTCAGGAATAATTGTAAATAAATTTCCCCGTGAGGTGAAAGAATTTAAAGTCCGTTAAAGAAGGAACAAAAAACTTGAAAAAATTTAGATATTTTTTTTCTGCTGAGAAAGAATTTTTTTAACATATGAAATAACTAATCATGAATTATCTGTGCAAGCTTTTAAAAATATACATTAATTTGACTTTTATTATTATTTTCCTACAAATGAGATGAATGCAAATTTTTCCAACTTCTACTTCTTGCACAATTCAAGAAAAAATTGTACAATTACAAACGTTGAACAGTTGCTGCGATTCTTTAGAAATTTACCTTTTAAAAGAGCCCACGAACATTGAAAAATGTGTATAAACTCAGATTATATTTGTAATTTAGGAAAACATTACAATTTGCACTATTTTTGCAATAACTTCTTTAAAAAATTGACCAAATAACTTCACCTTGACTGTGCGTGTAACTACATGCTAAGTAGCGGTAGTGTATTATGTTTTATAGCGTTTTATTTAATTTACGATTACAGGTTGAAAGAATATTAAAACCTGTAAATGCTTTTTTTTAATATTTGAGTGAAGCACTTTTATGCTTCGTTATCTTTCGTAATCGAAAAAACTGAGAGAAATTATAACATACTTATCAAAACATTTTTAATTTTCATTTTAGTACAATCTACAAGAAATCCCGGTCATGTAGACACCGTTCTTTTATTTTTAATTCAATTTTTTATTTTATCGGGGACGCCTTATTTTATTACAAAATTGAACAACTTCAGTTCGGCGAATTCGAATTGAAAGAGTGGAAATGTTCAAATTGCGACAAGTTCAAAATTTAAAAAATGTAAATTTAATTATAATAATTAATTATTCGTATTAATTATGTAAGAGCCATAAATGGGAAGAATATTGGTCAATTTTTTCTTGCAGGTTGGGAACATAACCTCAAAATCTGCGAGTGCGTCGATTAAGATTAGAGATATTAGATATACATTAGATTAAAAATTTGCATAAAAATAAAGAACATATGTAGTTACCTGAAATGCTTCCTCGAATTCGTCCACTAAATTACCATTCCCGTTCGCGGATGTTGCCATCCTGCTAGTTTGCACATAAATAACCTTTCAGACTCTGACTTTCGTTAGAATAAATTAAAACCGAGGCTATTCTCTATCTCTAATGTACAAAAAAGAACAAACAAACTAAAAGTCTCTCTTTGGTAACTTAGCATTTGCTCACGCATTTACTTTTGCCACTTTACACGTCTCAATCCTTTCTGCATCGTCAAATCTGTCAACAAACAGCCATTTTGAATTTGCGTGGGTGAAGTCTATTCCTTACTTGTGACTGGTCGATCATAATGAATCCGTAAGAGGGCGCTTTTTGGAACAACAGTCTAATTTTCTTGAATTATTAATAAATAATGTCACATTTCGACTAAAGATGGTCTCTAAATCAATAAATTTTTCCTTTTTAATTAAAATATTTGACAACAATGCAATTCATACTACTTTCTTCATTTAAAAACAAGTTTTATAACCTATAATTTCAATTCGGCGCCTTTACACACTCCAAAGCAGTATTTCAAGTAGTGACCGTAGTCACGTCAGTTGGCAACATGGCCGCACGCCGAGGAACAAGCAATAATTTAAATTGCATGGGACAAAACTTTATTTCTTTAATAACTTGGAAAAAAATGTTTTTTGTCATAATTGTATTCAGAAATTACTTTGTATTTTCTAAAAGCTATTCAACTGGAACGTAAAATTGTTACAGAAAAATTATTTATTTTCTTATTGAATTAAATAGCCTTTGAAAAATAAAAAGTACTATTAGAATTTACTTATAGTGTAAAATTATTCTTTTCCAAGTTGTTGAAAAAAATCAAATTTCGACTCATGCTATTGGTGTTATTATTTAGCCCTCGGCGTTCAGACATCTTAGATTTCTCTTTACTCAACCTGAAATACCTAATGTGTCAAATGTGTCAAAATGATGACAGACTCGCTGTCAAATGCCGTCAAAAATGTAGTGATATGTGTTTATAAGTTGTTATAATATCTTTAATAATGCCAGATTGTACCGGATTGTGAAAAAAGTTACTGTGAAAAGAAAATATATGGTGCTTCAGACAAAAATAATGTATTTATTATTTAATTATTTGATAGAAGGAAGACTATTAAATCCACCTAGTATTCTGACAATAATTTTATGACTTTAGTCTATATTTTTTATATAAAAGAAATTTCGAATTCGTCGGAAATAAGTATAAGTTTAAAATTTTGAAAAAACTAACCTAAAAAAGTGTTTATTTTTTTTTATCGGTATAAAGTCGATAAAATTTATAAAATGGCAAGTTCTGATGATGTTTTGGAGGGTTTTTTGTGCCCAATTTGTATGACTGATTTAAAAACTCCACAACAATTAACGAAACACTTCGAAGAATTTCATAATGATGATCCTGAAATTCTAAAATCTTTGAAAGGTTTGTTTTTTATTTTGTCAACATTTCTCTTTTTGGACCTTTATCATAATTTGCTTATCTATTTCTATATTAAATACACTTCCTTAACAATGTCTGTTATTAAATGTCTGTTTTTCATTATTATAAATATTACACATTCTTCTGCCCTCTATCCTGATAAAAATTTTAATTCGAATGAAAGTTTCTTTTATTCTTTTCTATAATATAGTAAGAAAGAAATAATTAATCAGATTTGCATTTCAGATCTTTTTGGAAAGGCCAAGAAGAAAATCCTGAAACAAAATGAAGTATCAGAGAGTTTTTCTGGTCCAGTGTTTGATAACCAAAAGTATAAAGAAATTGATTGGGGAGAACAAGAAATAGGTATTCTTCTTTCACAATTTCCACTTTATCGTAAAATGGTTTTATCATTTCCCTTACGAAAAAATATTTTAGGAAAATCAGTATAGGTCTATAATTTGCAAATGTTCTCCAATGGATAAAAGGGCCTATAATGAATTTCCTATAACTTTTTTCACAATTATAGGAAATTCGTTTATAGAAAATCATGATATATAAGACGATTATGAGATAATCAGCGTTGGAGTAATCAATAGAAAAAATATTGAAAGAATTAATGTGAAAAGTAGAGAAACTACGAAGGAATGATTTGTTTTAGACCACTCATAATGTCTTGTGGAAGTACATACTATACGAAGAAATAGCGATTCTGCACAACTAATCTTTACATGGCCAAAGTCTGTCAATTCCCTTGATATCCTTAAAATCGGTTGAAATGGCATTGAAATCCATGAAAATCTTTTAGAGTCTCTTGAAATCCCTTGATATCTTTAGAAATATTTTTAAATCCATTAAAGTCCTTGAAATCTGTTAATTTCCGTAGAAATCCCTTGAAATATTTTAATAGGATTGCTACAGAAGTCTTGTTTCAAAATTCCATAACTTTTCCAGGTTTTCCTTGTCTACTTTTTAAAGAACTCCAGTCAATTAAATTCAATTTCAAAACATTCTACTCATCGCAGGCTAATTTACCAACAATTTCTTGTACAATTATCAATTATTACAAATGTAAAGGGCTTTTCAATTAACAATAATTGAATTCTCATTAATATTAATATACAATTTCTAAAAAGTCTAGAATTTGGAAATGAGAAATTCACTGTACAGAACTAAAATATATTTCAAGTCTTTGAAATTGATGTGACTAAAAAAAATCCAGTCAATTTTTCAAAATTCAATGACTTTTCCAAGTTTTCTAAAACTTTTACACAACTCCATGAATTTTCCAGGTCTTGTAGCAACCCTGTTTAACCCCTTTTGAATTCCTTTGAAATCTTTGAAATAGGTAGAAACCTGTAGAAATCATTTAAAATTCTTTGAAAATAAAATAAATTAATATTATTCCCCAAATTTCTCTAGAAATCCCTTGAAATTTTTTAAATCCCCTAAATTCTCTGAAATACTTGTAGGTCCTATAAAATTCTTTAAATCTATTGAAATTCTTTAAAATTTATTTTCCAAAGTTCTTTAGAAGTCCCTTAAAATTGAGCTTAAAATCTTTAAGAATCCTATAAAATCATTTGAAATCATGTGAAATTTTTATGAAATCTCACGAAATCGCTTAAAATCCCTGATAATTTTCTGAAATCCTGTAAAATTCCTTGAAATCTGGGAAATCGTGTGAAATCCCTTGAAATAATTTGAAAGCCTTCTTTAAGTAAATATATAAATCATTCGTTTGTAGTTTCTATATTTTTTGCATCACTTTATTCAATATTTTAACATTATTTAAATCTATATTGATTTTCTTATAATGATTTTCTATAATGCTTTTTCTAGAATCGTAAAAAAATATTTAAAAATCATCATAAAATCATTATAGACCTATACCGAAATTCCTATAATATTTTTTTTGTAAGGGTTCTAAAATCTCTTTTTACTTTATATATTTTAACAAAAGTCTTGATGAAAATTTATGGCTTCTAGGTTTTATTACTAGCCATACACAATACTTCAAGGAAATAAGAAACGTAAGGCTAGAAAGATATTCCTCGGAAACTAACAAACTTCTTATAAGACTGGACAAGTTGTTGAACAACTTACCTTCTGATCCTAATGATAGAAAAGGTTTACAGACTGCCTACTATTTAATAATTTTTCAGTCCCAATTTAAATTTCTTTCCTCAGATTACAAATTTTAAAGTCTGAGATGAAAATAAGAGATTTTTTATTTTGCTCTTATAGTTCACGAACGTGCTATTGTTCCCTGGATCGATGACAAAGACGTTAGATTATGTCCGACTTGTGCTCGAAGTTTCCACTTAGCGAGAAGGAAACACCACTGCAGATTATGTGGCGCAGTGATGTGCCATGATTGTACTGTTTTTCTTTCAATAATAGACGGACGTAAGTTTTGATATTCAGAATGTCTACCTGACGGATGATTTTGAATTTCCTGTAATTTTCCGGTTTTCTCCAAGTCAATTTTTCATTTTTCCGGTCTGGGAATTATACTTCTTTTGAAAATATCCAGGTCTCAACTCAGAATTTTAATTCTTTTGGAAAATTTCCTGTTCCATATCAGAATTATAGTTCTTTTCGAAAATTCCCTGTTCCATGTCAGAATTATAATTCCTTTCGAAAATTCCATATTTATAATTCTTTTCGAAAATTCCCTGGTCCAAGTCAAAATTGTAACTCTTTCGGAAAATTCACTGTTTCAAGTCAAAATAATAATTCTTCTCGAAAATTTCCTCTTCCAAGTCAGAATTAAAATTCTTTTGAAAAATTCCTGTTTCCAGATCTGAATTATAATTTTTTCGAAAATTCTCTGATCCAATTCAGAAATACATATAATTGTTTCGGAGAATTTCCTGTTCTGACTCCAAATTATTATTTTTGTCGAAAATTCACTCTTCCAACAGTACACTTCTTTCTTAAATCCAGGTTTAATTCAGATTTATAATTCTTTTGGATAATCCCTCACCCAATTTAAAATGATCATTGTTTTCAAAAACTCCCTGTTTCAAATCAGAATCATAGTTCTTTTTTTTTTAAATTTTACCTTCCAAGTCAAAATTTTAATTCTTTTGGAAAATTCCTTGTTCCAGATCTGAATCATAATTTTTTTTCGAAAATTCTCTGATACAATTCAGAATTACATATAATGGCTTCGGAAAATTTCTTGCTCCAACTCAAAATTATCATTTTTCTTGAAAATTCACTGTTTCAAATCGGATTACACTTAATTGTACCTACTTCTTTTTTAAATCCAAGTATAACTCAGAATTATAATACTTTTGGAAAATGCCTTTTTCAGATTTAGAATTACAGATATCTCTCCCAAAACTGCCTGTTCCAAATCTTTATTACAGGTTTCAAACTTTGATTTAAAAACAATATATATTTACAGTTCCAGATAACTACTAATTTACGAGTTTGAGTGTACACTGGATTTCAAGATTTCAAAGTCTTTAAAGATTTCAAAAGATAAAAAAAATTGCAAACAACATCACTTATATTATCGTCATTATCGACAATAAAGTCTTTTTCACTGTTCGTTTCGTGATTGAACTAGCTTAGAGTATGTAATCAAATATCAGAACACTTTTAATATTCTTTCTAGTTCAATCGAATGAAAAATCCCGGTCACTGATTCAAATTTCCGGTCATTTCCCGGTGAACAAAACTCCCGGCCTTTTCCCGGTTTCCCGGTCAAGTAGACACCCTGATATTGTTGCTCTTCATGCCTACAATATTTATATTTATTATAATTTAATCTATAATAATAATATATTTTATAATGTAATTTAACTTATAATTTAATAATTTATCAAATTTTATTATAATTATAATTTAATTTAACATTTTAAAAAATAAATATAATTACTTCAATTTATTTTATAATTTAATCTTTATTTATAATTGCAGGAAGAATGACTAGTCCAGCTTTAGTCCAAGACGATTCCGCTCTGTCACCAGTTTCCCGAGATTCTTCCTTTACGGGTCGTTTTGTGCAAACAAGTATAGGAATTACAAAACTGGTTCGATCACCCTCAAGTTCTAGTCTAAATAATGTTCTTTCCCTAATCAGTGATTCGTCCAGCAACGAGCACAATTTTCGACTTTGCTGTCACTGCAAAAATCTTCTCGATGCCAGAGAAAAATTAAAAGCGAGGCAGTTCGATAAACCAATCATCTATCCATTCTATGAAAAAATGAGAGCTTACATGGACGAAGCGAAACGCCACCTCGAAATGTACAACAAAATGTACAAGTCATTAAGGTAAATAAAATAAATAAAGCTTATTAAATGCCAGGGTGTTTACTCACCTGGAAAACCTGGAATTGTCAGGGAATTTTTATATACCTGGAAAAACCTGGAAATGTCAGGGATTTTTTTAAGCAAAGGAATTTTTTCGAGTGTGTTCAAATTTTTTAAAAATTATTATATAAAATGAAATAACAATGATTTTTATTGGTAAAAGTAACTTTTATACTCATAGTACTGGATTTATACTGATTCAGATCAAACTTCTTTTTATCATTTCCACTATTCTGAGAAAAATATCTTTTATTCAAAGTATTAATAGTAGTTGAATTTGAATCCAAAAAAGTTTTTAAACGAAAAGCACTTGAATTCAACCAAAAAAGATGATTTTTCAACAGAATACGAGTAGTTGAACCCTTAACCAAAAAAGATTATTTTTCAACCAACAGTTGCATTTTAATAAAAAAGATGAAATTTCTACTGAAGGAAATAAATTTTCAAATGAAAAAGACCAATTTCCAACATAATAGTTAAATTTTCAACCAAAAATATGAATTTTCAACTCAAATGATGAATCTTTAACAATAAAAAATGGAATTATTAACAAAGTAAGTAGTTCCACTTTCAACCAAGTAGTTGAATAATCAAACAAAAAAGATGAATTCTCAACGAAAAATGTTTAATTATCAACCAAATAGTTGCCTTTTTGGCCAAAAAGATTAATTTCGAACAAAAAATACGAATTTGCAATAAAATACATAAATTTTTAACCACAAACGATGAATTCTCAACGAAAAATCTAATAGTTGATATTTTAACAGAAAAAGATTTAAATTGTAAATCAAAGGCAATTGAATTTTCAACCAAATAGTTCAATCCTCAACCAAATCAGATTCATTTTCTGCTAAAAAGTTGCATTTTTATCAAAAAAGATTAAATTTCCACCAAAAAGATGGATTTTTAAACCAAGAATACGAATTTTCAACCCAGAAAGATTTGTCAGTCAAGAAAGAAAAAATATTTCAACCAAATTGTCGATCCAAGCCAAAAAGATGAATTTTCTACGAAACAGTTGACTTTTGAACCCTAAAATATGAATCTTCCACAAAAAATTTAATTTTCAATCAAATAGCTAAATTCTCTACCAAAATAGCTGAATCATCAAACAAAGCAGGTTAATTTTCTACCAAATAAAATGCATTTTTTAACAAAAAAGATTAAATTTCTACTAAAAGAAATACATTTTTAAACCATAAAGACGAATTTTCAACCAACAAAAGATTTTTCGGTCGAGAAAGAAAAAAAATGCAACCAAATTGTTGAATTTTGATGCCAAAAAGACGAAATGTCTCCGAAACAGTTGAATTTTAAATTCGAAAATATGAATTTTCAAAAAAAAAAAAAGAGTTAAGTTTCGACCAAATAGTTGAATCCTCAACCAAAGCAGGTTAATTTGATACCAAAAAGTTGCATTTTTAACCAAAAGAGATAACATTTTTACCAAAGATCATTTCTTAAACCAAAAACACGAATTTTCATCAAACAAGAGTTGAATTAATAATAGATTTAATGCTTTCACGATGATTCATTATGATGAAAGGAGGTGTTCGGGTTTCACTCGTGTGAAAAACTACGAATCTTGCCGACGTTTCGTGAACATTGCAGTTCACGAAACGTCGGCAAGAGTTGAATTTTCAACCCGAAAATATGAATTTGCAACAATAAAGTTAATTGTCAACCAAATAGTAGAGTTTTTTTTACCAAACTGTTGAAATTTCAAGCCAAAAATATGAATTAAATACAAAATAGTGGAATTTTGAACTCGAAAATATGAATTTTCAACAAGAAAGTTAATTTTCAACTATATAG
>JAUMHM010000048.1:4416761-4450921 GCA_032362435.1 Melikaiella ostensackeni
CTAGACCAGGGTCCAGGACCAAAACCAGACCAGGACCCAGAATCAAAACCAGACCAGGGCCCAGGACCAAAACCAGATCAGGGCCCAGGATCACAACCAGACCAAGGCCCAGGACCAAAACCAGACCAGGGACCAGAACCAAAACCAGACCAGAGCCCAGAACCTAAACCAGACCACGGCCCAGAACCGAAACTAGACCAGGGTCCAGGACCAAAACCAGACCAGGACCCAGAATCAAAACCAGACCAGGGCCCAGGACCATCCGATTAACGTCCTGTAAGTATAAAGGTGAAAATATAACAGATAAAGCATGACACAATCGTGAGTTTCGAGAGAACGGATTGACACAAATTTATTGCCTTCTAGAATTTTCTCGCAATTATATCAGCTTACACTAAAAATGAAAGATACTTTTTAATTGCAAAAATTCATTACTATCTGGAAATCCTACCAAAATGACCTGTAACGAAAATGATCGTTTTTTTATGCTCCCGGCTGATAGCCAGGAGTGATCATCAGCGTAGTTTATGTAGTAAAGTCTAATTCTATTTTGCTTATATTTCAGCCGTTGTGAAGACCTCCTGGAGACAAGTTCCCAGGTAGTCAGAAACCAGAAATTCAACGTGGAAGCAGCGAAGGAGTATCTTCATTGACATTCTGTCCTCAATGATTTACATTATACTATGATAGAATAATTCTGATAATGATAATCAGTTTTCCGTGCACAGAAATAAATAAAATTTTCATTCAAAGAAGATACTATGTGAATATTCTTTTCTTAAAAAAACCTGATCTCTATTGATAGGCCTACATAGTAATAACTTAAGTAATGAGTACCATTTTTCTATTTATATATGGTTGAATTATTTTCCTAGTAATTACATAGAAAGAGAAGATAACTAATAAAAAAATTAGTTTCTAATGTCAATCAAGACAAAAATATTCTCATCATATGCGATATACATTTCTTGGCTTTAGAAATTTTAGGATTTCATGAAAAACAGGTTTTTAAAAATTCTTTCCGAAAAATTGTAGATTCTAGGAATTTGAAATGGTCTCAAAATGCGTATTTTGATTCCCCTGAACAACATATGGTTATTTAAAAAAAATTGCATATAAAGAAACTTCCCTCCTCGAAGAAAAAAACAAATAACCTTAACGAAAGATATCGTAAGAATTTCCCTAATAGATTGTGAAAGACGTATTTTGAGACCATTTTGAATTTCCCAAATCCATTAGGACGAATTGAACTTGATATTTTGCGTAAGGATGGTTGGAAGTTCTGAGGGTAGTTTAGGTCAATAAATCTTAACATGTTGGCCTAGTTCTTTACCCCTTAGTCTATTGAAACCAGTTTCGAACGACTTGAAGCGATTAGTAATAAAAGAATTTATTTGGGTAGAACTGGCGCGGACTTAGCGCAGAATTTCAACCTGCTGAAACCGTTTCTTTAAAATAATTTTTCTCATTTAACAAAAAATAAATAAAAAATGAAAAAAATCATTTTAGATTGAAGAAAATTTTCCATTGGTACGAAAAACCATTCGTTTTAACTAAAGAAGCCTCTTTGAATCAGAAAAGTTTTTCTTTGACTGAGAGCCAATGAATATTTTTCTTTGATTTGAAGAATTTTTTTTCTATGTGATACCTGTTTCAAAATTTTCCGATATCATTAAAATCTTACCATTTATATCATCTCTGAATTTTCATTTTTAAGACTAAATCCACAAAATCTTGAAGACTAATCTAGATACAGAAAATTCTTAAGAGAGGTAATGAGAGACTGTGCTGCTACAGACTTCTTGTTCAACTTTGCTGCCAATCAGTTTGATAGTTTAAGCTCTACAGGTGGACAGAGTTAAAAAGTTTGTCTTTTCTATGATTTTTTTGGTTTTAATCTCTTAGCTTCTTTGTGAGATATTAACATATTATGATTATTAAATTTATTTGAACATAATATACATTTATTCATATTCATTTCTTTTCACTGTCAAATTTCATCGAAATCGTTTCAGAACTGCGCCAATAATTGAAAAAAGGACCTAAATGCATGTTTCAAGATCTATGAGGTTTCTCGTCAGCTTTTTTCTCGTACTCGGTGCGACTATTCGCTACCACGAATCTTGATTAGCTACATTAATTCATAAAAGGGTAATTTCGAGTGAAGGTTTAGTTCGTTTTTTAAAGGGATCAATAAAAGTGCAAGAGTGCATGCGAAAATATTGCATTTTGATTCCAATCAGTTGAATTGTAACTTTTTTTTCATCATTTCTTAAAATAGCTGCCATGTACTTCCTCTGTATCTTTATTTTTTTTGTAATAAAAGTAGGTTGGCAGCGGCTGTTTTACGAGTATACTGACCTTCTTTTGGAATGCGATGATCACGATTATTATTGTATTATTATTGACGATGATGATTTTTACTTCCTTGAACTTAGAGCTAACACTTTTCTAGACTTTTTCCTTATTTATTATGAGAAATCGCGCAGATGTTTTGACATGATGGGAATACAATAACATTTCTTAATACTTTAATAATCAGAATAACCCAGACGAAAAAGTTATGCATAGTGGAAAAAATTATGTATAAATTTTATTTGTTTTATCAATTACTTGGATAAAATAAGTTTTAAGATATGAAGATTAATATTGAGCTACCAAAAATTGTACAAAAATTAAGGGAGACTTTTCCAGTACATTTTTTATAAAAAAAGTCATGCTAAAACGGGACGAATTTTGAAATTTAATTTTACTTTCCTCTTATATCTGCTGATCTGTCATCAGATATGAATCCTATAATTGAGCTCTTGTAAAGATTTTGGAAAAAAAAATAAAATGGAACTTCTTTGTGCTTCAATTGCAAAAAAGTCCTACTGCAAGAGAAATTATTTTGAATTTTTTCAACATTTGTTCTATATCAGCTGCATTTTGTTTTGTTTGGGATCTTATTAGGATGCTTTTGGCATATTTTTCAATAGTAAGTACCAAGAACCTCCAAGAAACATAGTATTAGATTTTTTAAATCAAAACTTTTTGACGAAAATTTCATTAGAATATAATTTTTTGGAAATTTTGATTATTTCTTGAACCTACATAAAAAAATTATTTACTTATCCATTAACTGTGAATTTATAAAGTCCCACCAACGTTAAAATACCGGCCAATTTCTGACTTGCAGGTAACTTTACTTTTTTTTCAATAAACCATTTAAGAAATTTAAAAATTAAAAATTTTGCAGTTTAACAGCATTTATTTTATAAATTATTTAATTAAAAAGTGTTAAGAGCTTTCATGTCATACCTGTAAATTATAGAGCGTTTTAAAAAAATTCTGAATTAAAAAATTGTAAAGCTTCAATTTTAAAAGTTTAAAATTCCAAATACTTTGAGTGCTTCAATTTGCAGTTCAGTTTTGATTACTTTAAAGAAAAATATTTTCAGCCTCAAGACTTCGAATTTTTTCAATTTCGAGGACCGTGAAAATTTTCGAGAATCGTAAAAAACTGAGAAATGACCGGGAATTTTCTTCGTGGATTAAAACGGCCAACCTGATTATAGAATTTTGTAAATATTTGGAATTTTTTAAAATTCAAAGTACAATAATCATGTTGAGAAATGTACCCTCGTATCATTTCTGAACAAGAATATTGACAATTCATATAATTAAAACATGAATAATAATCAGAGAAATATTCTCTTAATGAATCTAAAGTGCATTAATGAATTTCGTTTAATTAATGACTTCAAGATGGTATATGTGGACCTCAATATGACGAGATGACATCCACATATTGCTGGTAACTATGGAAATTATTTGAAATGATAGCATTTAACAAACTGCTTAGAAATTTGAAATGTTTTACAATTAAATTCTTTCTTTTCAAAAAAAACTTTCTTTACAGAAAAAACTTTCTTTTCCACATCCACCTAGTTAATTTCAACATGAGGTTAATGACAGTAAACATTACGTATGGAAACCAAAATCATTGATCATTTTGAACTCGCTCTTAAAAGCAGTTGATTCTCTTGGAAATAGTTAATAATTAATAATAATTTGATAAAAAAATAATAATTAATAATTAATTAAATAATTAATAAATATAATCAATAATAATTTGTAATATTCCGAATCGAACGATTAGGAATTAAGAGACTCACAAATAAATGTTTTCAAATTTAAGGTTTCAAAACTGAACTATTTCAAACTTGAGTACTCAAAAAAAAGACTATTTTTGAATTACGCTTCCAAAGCCTTTGAAATGAAACCGTAGAAAGAAGGTACAAATTTTTGATAGGTACATTAGGGTGAGTCAGGAAAACAAATTTTTTTAAATCGAAAACAAAACTAACTGGAAAAGTAGCACAGCAGGATCCTGAAAAACATAATTCATTTGGAATCGATTAATAAAGGTCTTGGTTCTGCGCGTTAGCAAAATATGTTCGAAAAAATTCTCATTTTCTGTAATTTTAATATTGTCATAGATTTGAATTTTTGTTTACGCAACCGGAGATCATAGCCGTCTTCATACATTTTCACAATTGTTTATTTGGTGATGTGTAAGAGATAATTCATGTCCAATAGAACCTTGTCTTCAACAAACAATTATTTTAACTCCAGACGGATAAAAATAAAATTGTTCATCCTTGAAGTTTTCGACAGTCAAGTATGTTAAACTATAAATGCTTTTGTTTTTTAAATCTTCAATACAGAATTTCTCATGTTTAAACAACTTACATTTAAATCTAATATGAAATGTCGAAAAAAATGTTATAATATGTGAACGCTTCCTTATAGGATATCCAATACAGTGTATAAAGAAATTAGTTTTATGAAGAATGTAAAAGGTGAAGTCGATGCAATAATTAAATTTTTTTCTGAAATTTTTTAGTGGCTAAATGGTAATTTTGTATGCAAGCAATTTTGTATTTAGGGGAAAAATAATTTCTCCAACAGTGCAATTGTTATAAATAATTCTGTTTGTCGGTGTAGTGACTTGAATCAACCCGCACTAGTCAAAAAAGTACCAAAACATTTATAGAGTTTTTCCTAATTTACTTTAAGAAACTCTGCAGATGTTTTGACATGAAGGGAATACAATGACATTTTTAAAATCTTTTAATAATCAGAATAACCCAGGCGGAAAAGTTATCTATAGTGGAAAAAATGATGTATAAATTCCACTTTTTTTGAACATTATTTTGATAAGGCAAGTGAAAATGATACATAATTTCTTCCACTGTGCATAAATTTTGGGCCTGGAAATAATTATGGAAATATCGCATATCAATGGCTAACAAATTGCCTCCAAAAAATGCCTGCAGAAACATGTCGAATCTTGAAATATTTGATAGTTTCGCCCTATTTCAGCAGTACTTTTTGGAATTTATTTTGAAATATATAGCTTAATATTGAGCTAACGAAAATTACACAAGAATCAAGTGAGACTTTTCCTGTACATTTTTCATAAAAAAGTCAAACTAAAACAGGACAAATTTTGAAATTTCATTGTACTTTACTTTTGCTTCAGCTGAACTGTTCTCAGATATAAATCCTATGATTGAACGCTTGTCAACATTTCACAAAAAATTTTAATGGAACGTTTCTGGTACTATTTTTTTGTTTTACATTGCTATAACATTTGTTTTATATTAGCCGTATTTTTGTTCATGTCATTGGGATTCCACTGGCACCTTTTTGAATAGTAGGTACCAAGAATCCCCAAAAAACATAGTATTAGATTTTCGAAATGAAACTTAGTGACAAAAATTGTATGTCAATATGATCTTTCTGATGTTTTGCTTATTTTTGAAACATTCTAAAGAAAAGTTCTACATTTCATGAAAATACATGTTCCTTATGCAGAACGATCTTTGATGAAACAATTTTTTTCAATGAAATCTGCCTTGAAGAAAATCACGCTTATTTTTTATGGTTTTAGTCGAGAAACTAACTATATTTTTGAAAGTATGCGTTAAAAAAAAAGTGCTGTATTCCCTAAATATATATTAATGAAATTTCACTAATTGAGGAGTAATCAAACGGAATATAATAATTCCACGTTTCAAAAAATTGGAGATAATGATTGTTTCTACATGATTGGAATACTATCAATTCAATTACCAAACTTTAGTCGATGAAAAAAATGTTCCTTCTGGAACTTAACGTTTATGCAGACAACTAAGACTTGAAAAACATGTAAATATTTTCTACGAATTCATGAATACTCTGTAAGTCTTCTCCTTTAATACACATTGTGGCTGCTGAACCGGAAAATCGAGAAACTCGGAAAATGACAGTGAATTTATTATTTGACCGGGAATTTTACAATTTTCTAGAAGACCAATCTACCCAATCACTTAAAATATCACTTAATATAATGCAATTCAAGGTGAGATCGATTTCAATTGTTTTTTCTGCGTCTAGTCGTCCCGAAATTCGCGACGACTAGCATTTTTCACACATTTGACTAGTTTTCCCGAAAAAATGCGGTTTTATAATCTAATTTCTTCTGATATATAATTTCGATAATCCCTTATGTTCAGCTGCAAATTTTTGAAGGCAATAGTAAATAATAAAATATACATAAAATAGGAATTACTTTCAATCGAATCTGTCCTCTTTTTCCTAATGTTCATTCCGCTAGGGGATTTGAGAAGAACGATTGAAATACTTATATTACAAACATTATTTCTGCGTCCAGTCACAGGGAAGCCTTCTCACCCCCACAATAACTTGTAAAGGGGTAGGGATGGAATCTATATTATTTTTGTGATCAGTCACAAGAGTGATTCTTAAGCTACTTCTAGACTATTTTAGGTCTTCATTTTCAAGCCTACATTTTCAATTCAAGGAACTGAAATGAATAGATTTATAATTAAGGTTTTTATAAAATTTCAAATCCTATTCAAATATTGTTTTAGTCTAAAATATTTCACTTTTTAACCATTCAATTAAAAATTTTTTAATTAAAAGAAAGAACAATTTTTTAAATATCTATCCAAATTTTACTGTTTATATAAAATGAGCTATTATAAATCAAATATTCAAAACTAAACAATTTGAAACTAAAATGCTTGAAATAGTTGAATTGAAAGTGTAAGTCTTGAATTTTGATGTGTAAACAACAATTAAACAACTATTAATTTAACACAAGTTAAAATAAAGTGATTCAACTTCTAATTTAAAATGTGTTAAGTAAAAAAATCGTTCAGTTTTAATATTTCTAACTTAAAATTGCTTAAAATTATGTAATTTTGAAAATTTTGAGTTTTATTAATTCATTCTTCAATTCACAGCATTCAAAATGCTAGCGTAGCTCCATATTTTTTAACCCGAAAAATTTAAGCTCTTCACATTAGAAAATTAGAAAATTTGAATTTCGCAGTTTAACGGCATTTGTTTCATAAATTATCCAATCAAATGTGTTCAAAGCTTCCATTTCATACGTGTAAGTTATTGAGAGTTTGAATAAAAAAATTTCATTCATCAATTTTAACAGTTAAAAATTCCAAATGCTTTGAGTACTTTAATTTGCAATTCAGTTTTGATTACTTCAAACGAAAATATTTCTAGCCTTGAGGATTCGAATTTTCAAATTTCACTGACCGTCAACAACTTTTGAGAATCGGAAAAAAACCGAGAAATGACCGGGAAGTTTTTTCGTCGATTAAATCAGCCACCCTGAAAACAAAATTTTACAAATATTTAGATTTTTTCTAAATTCGAAAAATAAGAATCATTTCGAAAAATATGCCTTTGTTTCATTTATAAACAATAAAATTGTTAATTTATATAATCAGAACATGAATAGTCAGTAACATATTCCTTTAATGAATCTAAAGTGCAATAATTAATTTTAATTTCATAAATAACTTCAAGATAGCATATGTGGACCTTAATATGAAAAGGGCCCTTATGTTATGTTTTCAAAAATGGATTTTTGCGTTTTCCTAGATGTGTGAGATGGATACAAAAAATGCAAAAACGCAAAAATTAAAATCGACCATAAGGGTCCTTCTTATATGTACGAAATGAAGTCCACATATTAAATTAACAATCTTTTTTTATTTAATTTAATTAGCGACCTAGCTGATTATAGGTAATAACCCTTGTAGAATATATTTAAGTGGAAGCCATATCTAATTCAAATAAGCTTCATTCCAATAGCTTCAAAAGTAGACTCTATTTTAAAATAAAAGTTCAAAATTGTTACACTTTCAAAGCAGCAGCCTTAACAATAATTGGAATTCGATGCCTCGAAAATTAGAAAATCTTAAAAAAAGGCATCATCTTAATCTCAAACAGTTTAGCTCCTAAACGTGAAAAACTACAATTTTTTGAATTCTAAATATTCCCAGCATAGGGATGTAAAATTTCAAAAATTTTGGAAAGGTCTCAGTTATTTCTGTTTTTGTGGGTAACTATGAAAATTGTTGGAAATAAGCGCAATAATAAATTGATCAGAAATTTGAAATGCTATGCACATTAACTCTTTCTCCTGAAAAGTCTTTTTCTTTCGTATCCAACTACTTAATTTTCACATGAGGTGAATGACAGTAAGTGAATATTGCGAATCGAAACCAAAATTTGTAATTTGAAATTTGAAAATCATCGGTCATTTTAAACTCGCTGCTGAAAGCAGTTGTTTGTGTTGGAAATAGTATATTTTCCGTAATTTTCAACATTTCCGACATTTACCTGTAATTAGTGTCGAAACTATAAGCTTTGCATCCCCGCCTGAGCGCTAAAAATTGAACAATTCTTCAGAATCATTGAAAACTACGCATATCAAAATATTTAATGTTCCGAATCGGAAGATTGAAAATTAAGAGACTTACAAATAAATGTTTCCAAATTTAAGCTTTCAAAACTAAACTATTTCAAACTTGACGACTCGAAAAATAGCCTATTTTCGAAATACACATTTAAAACCTTTGAACTGAAATTTTAGAAAGAAGGTAAAAATTATTGACAGGTACATTAAAATGAGTCGGAAAATCAGAATTTTGAAAATTGAAAACAGATCTTTGTGAAAAAGTAGCAGAACAGGATCCTGAAAAGTATAATTAATTTAGAATCAATTAGGAAATGCCTTGGTTCTGCGCGCTAGCAAAGAATGTTTGAAAAAATTCTTATTTTTCGTAATTGTAATATTGTCATAGAATAGACCATTTACGCACCTGGAGATCTCAGCTGCCTCCATACGTTTTTACAGCTCTTTATTTTCCGATTTTGTTTATCCTTGAAGATATCAACAGTCAAATCTGTTGAATTATAAATACTTACGTTTTTAAAATCTTCAACGTAAAATTTCTCATGTTTAAAGAACTTGCAATTACATTGAATAAATGAGAAATTGTTGCAATTCAATCGTATGAATTTTGAATTGCCCAATTACGAAATGAGAATTGTTCAATCTTAAACTCTTTAATTTGAAATTATTCAAGTATTACACATAATACTTTTTAGTTTGTAAATGCGCTAAGTAAAACTAAGAGCCTTAAGTATGAAAAATGACAAATTAAACCCTGTATGATGATACAATTTGAAATTGTGAAGAAGTTATAATAATTAGAGAAAATGTGATATTTTAATATAATTTTGCCCACAGGGGCCGATCGAGTATTATAATTAAGAGACTCACAAATAAATGTCTTCAAATTTAAGCTTTCGAAACTGAACTATTTCAAACTTGAGGACTCGAAAAATAGACTATTTTTGGATTACGCATTCAAAGCCTTTGAAATGAAATCGTAGAAAGAAGGTACAAATTATTGATAGGTACATTAGGGTGAGTCGGGAAAACAAATTTTTTAAAATCCAAAACAAAACTAACTGGAAAAGTAGCACAACAAGATCCTGAAAAGCATAATTCATTTGGAATCGATTAATAAACGTCTTGGTTCTGCACGTTAGCAAAATATGTTCGAAAAAATTCTTATTTTCCGTACTTTTAATATTGTCATAGATTTCAGTTTTTGTTTGCGCAACTGGAGATCTCAGCCGTCTTCATACATTTACACAATTGTTTATTTGGTGATGTGTAAGAGATAATTCATGTCTAATAGAAACTTGTCTTCAAAAAACAATTATTTTAACTCCAGACGGATAAAAATAAAATTGTTCATCCTTGAAGTTTTCGACAGTCAAGTATGTTGAATTATAAATTTTGTTTTTTAAATCTTCAATACAGAATTTCTCATCTTTAAACAACTTACATTTAAATCTAATAAATCAAAAAATGTTGCAGTTTAATCGTATGAATGTCAAATAAGAAAAAAAAGTTGGAAAATGCGTTTCGCGAGGGGAAATAAGGTAGGAAATGTCGAAAAAAACGTTACGTAATATGCGAACGCTTCCTTATAGGATATCCAATACAGTGTATGGAGAAATTAGTTTTATGGAAAATGTGAAAGGTGAAGTCGATGCAATAATTTAATTTTTTTCTGAAATTTTTTAGTGGCTAAATGGTAATCTTGTATGCAAGCAATTTTGTATTAAGGGGAAAAATAATTTCTTAAACGGTACAATTGTTATAAATAATTCAGTTTGTCGATATAGTGACTTGAATCAACCCGCGCTAGTCAAAATAGTACATTTCAAAAGATTCACCTGAAGGGAACGCTCACACAATACGTACATCTATTAACCTTCCTTTGAAATGTTATGATGACGATTGTTATTGTATTGTTATTGACGATGATGATTATTACTTCTTTAAACTTAGGACCAAAACATTTATAGAGTTTTTCCTTATTTTCTTTAAGAAACTCCGCAGATGTTTTGACATGAAGGGAATACAATAACATTTATAAAATATTTTAAATCAGAATAATCCAGACAGAAAAGTTATGCATAGTACAAATATATATATATATAAATTCCATTCGTTTCATACAATATTTGCATAAGGCAAGTGAAAATGATACATAATTTTTTCAGCTGTGCATAAATTTTGGTCCTGGAAATAATTATGGAAATATCGCATATCAATGGCTAACAAATTGCTTCCAAAAAATGCCTGCAGAAACATTTCGAATCTTGAAATTTTTGATAGTTTCGTCCTATCCCAGCAGTACTTTTTGGAATTTGTTTTGAAATATGAAGCTTAATATTAAGCTAACGAAAATTACACAGAAATCAAGTGAGACTTTTCCCGTACATTTTTAATAAAAAAGTCAAACTAAAACAGGACGAATTTTGAAATTTCATTGTACTTTACTTTTGCTTCATCTGAACTGTTCTCAGATATAAATCCTATGATTGAACGCTTGTCAACATTTAAAAAAAAATTGTAATGGAACGTTTCTGGTACTTTTTTTTGTTTCACACTGCTATAATATTTGTTTTATATCAGCCGTATTTTTGTTCATGTCATTGGGATTCCACTGGCACTTTTTTCAATAATAAGTACCAAGAACCCCCAAAAAACATAGTATTTGGTTTTTCGAAATGAAACTTAATGACAAAAATTATATGTAAATATAATCTTTTGGAAGTTTTAATTATTTTTTCAAACCTACATGAAATCTGTCGACTTATCTATTATCTGTGAATTTATTAAGTTTCGCCAACGTTAAAAACCGGTCAATTTCTGATTTGTAGGCTTAGCAATCTCGCTTTTGCATGCAATTATAAAGTACACATTTCTACTAAATTAAACATTTTGTAGAAAAAGGCTGAAAGACTTTTTTGTGCATTTCACTTTCCAAGTTATAATCTATTTTTGAAATCACCCCTATTTTTACGATTTTTATCACTTGTTTCGTAAAATATTGATCTTAGAGAAAAACATTCCACAGAAAAGTTCTACATTTCATGAATATACATGTTCCTAATGCAGAAAGTTCTTTGATGAAACAATTTTTTTCAATAAAATCTGCCTTGAAGAAAATCACGCTCATTTTTTAAGGTTTCAGTCAAGAAACTAACTATATGTTTGAAAGTGTGCGTTCAAAAAAAGCGTGCTATATTCCCTCAATATATATTAATGAAATTTCACTAATTGAGGAGTAATCAAACAAAATATAATAATTCCACATTTCAAAAAAATGGAGAAAATGATTATTTCTACGTGATCGGAATATTATTAATTAAATTATCAAACATTAGTCGATAAAAAAAATTCCTTCTCAAATTTACTGTTTATGCAGACAATTATAACTTGTAGAACATGTATATATTCCTTACAAATTCATAAGTACTTTTTAAATTTTTCCCTATAATACACAGTGCGGCTGCTCGATCAGAAAACCGAGAATCCGGAAAATGACAGTGAATTTATTATTTGACCGGGAAATTTACAAATTTTTAGAAGAAGAGTCTATCCAATCACTTAAAATATCGCATAATAAAATGAGATTTAAAATAAGTTCGATTTCGACTTTTTTAAATGTCAAGTTCAACTCTCAATTTTTTCAATTATGAACTCACTGTTTACAACGAGTTATTCTAAAATCTTTCACTTTGAAAATTTTCCATTTTAATTAGGCATTTTCAAGCGCACATTTTCAATTTAAAGAATTTTAGAGTGCAGTTTTGTATACTCAAACAATTGAAAATGGAAAGCGTATGATTTTGAAATTTTTTGATAAAAAACATTTCAAGTTGATCAGTTGTAAATTGAAATTAATTAGTAATTTTCAAAATTTAACTGTCGCTTGAGTATGAAAAATTGAACTATAGTTGATTTTACAAGACGATGCTGAATTTGTTCAAAATGAAACAATTTACAGATTTCATCATTGAAAATTGAACTGTCTCAATTCCAAGGCCTGAGTATTAATACAAATGTAAACGTCAGATTAAAACTTTATAAAATATTTCCAATTTTCAAATAATTTTAAATTGATAGATTCATAATTAAAGGCTTTTATTACAATTTAAATCCTATTCAAATATTGTTTCAATCTAAAATATTTCATTCTTAATCCATACAATTTCAAACTTTTTAATTAAGAGAAAGAACAATTTTCCAAATTTTTGTCAATATTTTACTGCTTATTTAAAATAAGCTGTTATAAATTAAATATTCAAAACTAAACAATTTGAAACTGAGTTGTTTTACATAGTTGAATCGTTAAAATTTCAGAGTGCTCAATGTAGACTTTCAATGTTACGATTTCAATTTTTCCGGTTTTATAACTTTCATTTCGTAAGTGAAAGTTTGAATTTTAATGTGTAGGCGAGAATTAAACAACTATTAATTCAATACAACTCAAAATGAAATAATTCAACTCCTAATTTTAAATGTGTTGAATTTAAAAAAAAATTAAAATCGTTCAATTTTGAATGTTTCTAACTCAAAATTGCTTCAAATGATATTATTTTGAAAATTGAGAAATTTAATAATTCATTCTTGAATTTAGAGCATTGGAAATGCTTGCGTACAAGAAATTTTTTCGTCGACGAAAACAGTCACACTAAATACAGAATTTTAGAAATATTTAGAATTTCTTTAAGTTCAAAATGCAATCATGATTTCGAAAAATAGACCATTATTTAATTTATAAAGAACAGCATTGTCAATTTGCATAATTAGAACATGAGTAATCATTGAAATATTCTTTTAATTAATCTAAAGTGCATTAATTAATTTCAATTTTGTGAATAACTTTAAGATAGTATACTCGCATATGGACCTCAGTATAAAAAGAGCCCTTATGGTCGGTTTTCAAAAACGCATTTTCGCGTTTTCCTTGATGTGTGAGACTGACACAATAAAAAGCAAAAACGCAAAAATAAATACTGACCATAAGGGCCGTTCTCATAAGGACGACATGACGTTCACATATTAAATTAACAACATTTTTTGCATTTAACCTAATCAACGACCTGACTGACTCCAGTGACCAACCCTTAAACTTGCAGAACTAAAATCATCTGAATTCTAAATATTCCCAACATAGGGATGTAAAATTTCTGAAAGTACGGAAAAGTCTTAGTAATTTCTGACTTTTGTGGGTAACTATCGAAATTGTTGGAAATAAGGGCAATTAAGAAATTGATTAGAAATTTGAAATGCTTAGTAATTAAACTCTTTTTTCGCCAAAAACTTTCTCTTTCACATCCAGTCAGTTAATTTTTACATGAGGTTAATGACAGTAAGTGAATATTACGAATCGAAATCAAAATAATCGAACATTTTAACATCGCTGCTGGAAGCAGTTGATTATGTTGGCAATGGTCTATGATTTTCCGTATTTTCCAACATTTCCGACATTTAGACGAATTACTGTCGAAATCACAAGCTTTACATCTCTATCCGCTCATTATACTCATAGAAATTTCCTCTAAACGATGAGGTCGGTCCTCTAATCGTTAAAGTAGGATACTTTAAAAGCAGAATCGTTTCACTCTTAAACGATCTAGCTTAACGCTAAAATGATTTCGTCTAAATCATAGAGTCACGTCTTTTTATCTTTAGAAGACCGTCAATTAAGCAATTTAGAATTTTGAGTACCTAAAATTGTATAAATGTATACACTATCAAATAAGAAGTCAGCTTCACATTGCGAAATTAGAAATTGGAAGCCTCTGAAACTAAATAATTTAAAATTGCATGCAATTAATGATTCAATAATTCTTCGAAATTATTAAAAACTGTGCATATCAAAATATGTAATGTTCCGAATAGAACGATTAAAAATTAAGAGACATACAAATAAATGTTTTCAAATTCAAGCTCTCAAAACTGAAATATTTAAAACTTGAGGCCTTGAAAAAAAGACTATTTTTGAATTGGACATTCAAAGCCTTTCAACTGGAATCGTAGAAAGAAGGTACAAATTATTCATAGGTACATTAGGGTGAGACGGAAAAAGAAAATTTTGAAAATCGGAAACAGATCTAAGTGAAAAAGTAGCACAACGAGATCCCGGAAAGTATAATTAATTTGAAATCGATTAAGCAACGCCTTTTATCTGCGCGCTAGCAAAGCATGTTTGGAACATTCTTATTTTTCGTAATTGTAATGTTGTCATAAACCATTTACGCATCTGGAGATCAAAGCAGTTTCCATACATTTTTACAGATGTTTATTTGCTGATCCGTAAGATATAATTCATGTTTTACTAGACCGTCGGTTTTACACAAGCTTGTTCATCCTTGAAGTTTTCGAAAGTCAAATCTGTTAAATTGTAAATACTTATGTAGGTTGATTTAGAACTAATCTTTTCAGGTTTTTCCAATTTTTAAAAAGAAAAAGATAATAATCCAAATCAATAACAATAAAAGTTCAAAAATCGAAACTAAAATTCGAGACTATCTTCTTTTCAGGCTCATTAGAGACAATTGTGCAATAAATGTAAAAAAAAGAAAAAGAAGGGCGAAAAAGAAAACAGTGAACCAAAAGCAACCTCACAATCTTTCTTTTTTTAGTCTTTTTTATACACCTTACATTTGCATTTATTAAATTAGAAATTGTTGAAATTAAGGACGAAAATCCTGAAATTGAACCTCGTATGATGATACAATTTTTAATTTGAGGTTTTTAGAAGCTATATGATCATAGAAAATGTGATATTTTAATATAATTTTCCCCGAAAAAAAAGCATCACGTAATATGCGAATGCTCCCTTCTAGGACATCCAATACAGTGTGTGTGAAGAAATTCATTTTATGACGAATTGCAAAAGTGAAGTCGATGTGATAATTTGGTTTTCTTTAAAAATTTTTATTTGCTATATGGCAATTTTGTAAACAAGCAATTTCGTATTACGGGCAAAAATAATTTCTTTAACGGTACAATTGTTATAAGTAATTCACGTTGTCGATATAGTGTCCGGAATCTACCCACGCTAGTCGACATGCTGAACATCAGTTCTGAATAGTTATAAATCATTATTACAATTATGCAGGTTTTCACATCAGTTGAATACTGTTACAGTAACCACGATACTTCCAGATTAACTGTGACAGTTCCAATTAATAGGTATACAATTAGTCCGAAGACAACGGAGGGATTAATAGATTTTTGCATGCTTTGAAATACGAAATGCTTGTTAGAAAAATGATCATTTAATTATTATTCTGATTAATATGATTTCATAAAAAATTGTCTGTATTCTTTGCATGCCTTAAAGGGAGTTTGTTTAAAGAGAGAAACAAAAACTATGAAGTGACTAGTATAAGTATCCAACAAAATACGAGTAGTATATTCTAGATTTGCCTAAAGGGAGCGATCACACATTACGTAATGTTTTTCTATCCCCTCAACCCTCAAGTAACGCATTTTTAACTATTCTCGTGTATGCTCACAACTAACTGGACAAAAATCGGAGCACCCATCCCGCTTTTGATATTACGTGATATATGAACGTTCCTTACGAGGAAATCAGTGACTACAAAAAAATTAAAATGCTGACAATAATATTGTTCGCCGAACTATTGCTTATGCAAACTCTTTACTCTCACTAAGGCACATACACAAGTATAACGGATTGCGCAAGGCCAAACATACATTTGATGTCGCTTACAACACTTTTTGGGGTATATAAAGATGCTTCTAGTTTTGAAAAACATGTAGTATCACCTTAACCGATCAGCTATCAGACATCAACCAGAGAATACCAGAAGAGGTACATAGAATGTACTTACCACGTATGCTAAACGCAGCCCGAAATTGCTCAAGTGGGGCTAAGAATAGCTGGCCTAACCTTGCTGCATGAGAGGAAGAGAGGTCGGATTTTTGCTTATCTCTACCCTCTCTCATGCTGCACGGTTAGGTCTCAGCTAAGGTTATCCTCACCCAAGCAGTTTAAGCCTGCGACTAGCGTACGGTGTAAGTACATCCATACATAAGTCGAAGTTAGGCTTAGTAAATTCTGTAATCCAGAATCTAAGCGTTGCTTAATATACCAACGGATTTTTAAAGTGCATTGACTTTTTACTTGCAGATAATCATTCAGCATCATGAAAATGCTTTTGTCAATTTTTATGCTGTTTGCTGCGATACTAGCAGTAGCTTTTGCTCATCCCACTGGGCCGGGACCATTGGATCGTCAACCAGGACCTCCCGGACCTCCTGGACCGCCCGGACCACAGGAAACATTCGGACCACCGGGACCAGAATTCGATAAACCACGTCCAGGACCAAACTCAGACCAGAGCCCAGGACCAAAACCAGATCACGGCCCAGGACCACAACCAGACCAAGGCCCAGGACCACAACCAGACAAGGGACCTGAATGCGATAAACCACATCCAGGACCAAAACCAGACCAGGGCCCAGGACCAAAACCAGATCAGGGCCCAGGACCACAACCAGACCAAGGCCCAGGACCAAAACCAGACCAGGGACCAGAACCAAAACCAGACCAGGGACCAGAATGTGATAAACCACATCCAGGACCAAAACCAGACCAGGGACCAGAACCAAAACCAGACCAGGCTCCAGGACCAAAACCAGACATGGGCTCAGGACCATCCGATTAACATCCTGTAAGTATAAAGGTGAAGATATAGCAGATAGAGCATGATACAATCGTGAGTTTGGACGGAACGGAGCAACGCAAATTTATTGCCTTCTGGAATTTTCCCGCAATTGTATCAGCTTTCACTAAAAATAAAAGATACCTCTTAATTGTAATAGTTCATTATTATCTGAAAACTCTACCAAAATGACCTGTAACGAAAGTGATTCTTTTTGTGCTCTTAACTGATAGACGGGAGTGATCACCAGTCTAGTTTATATAGTAAAATTTAATTTAATTATGCTTATATTTCAGCGGTTCTAAAGATCTCCTGGAGACGACAAGAACCGAGGTGGTCAGAAACCAGAAACTCAACCTAGAATCAGCGAAGGAGTATCTTCATCGACATTCTGTCCTCAATGATGCACACTATACTATAATGGAATAATTATGATAATTATAATCAATTTTGAGTGCACACACAAAAATAAAATTATCATCTAAAGAAATTACTATGTGAAAATTCTTTCCTTAAAGGAAACCTGACCCCTATTAATAGGCCTATATAATAATAACTTACGTAATAAGTACCATTATTTCATTAATATCTTGTTGAACTGCTTTATTGTTAATTACATAGAAAGAGAAGATAACGTATAATAATACTAATTCCTAATGTCAAATCGAGACAAAAATATTCTCATCATACACAATACGAGTATACATTTCTTGGCCTTCGAAATGGTAGAATTTTATGAAAAGCAGGTTTTTAGAAATTACTTTCGAAAACATTGGAGATTGTAGGAACCCAGAATCGTCTCAAAATACATATTTCGACTCCCCAAACAACATATAAGAAATAAAAAAATTGTTGACAAAGAAGCTTCCCTGCGCAAAATTAGCACCCTTAACAAAAAAAATCGTAAAAATTGTCTTAATAGATTGTGGAAATTTGAACTGGTCTCAAAATACATCTTTCAGCTCCTCAAACAATATATTTTTGTATGATAAAGTCGATAATTTCATCAAGTTTATCAAAAAAAAGTATTTGGGACTATTTTAAATTTCCACAATCTTTCAGGGAAATTCTGACGATTTTTTTTTACTAAACGTGTTTTGCTTTTTTTTCACAGGGAAATTTCCTTAAATACAATTTTTTTATTCTTTGACACATTGTTCGGGAAGTTCAAAAAAGTATTTCAAAAAAGTTTCCATAGTTTATTAGGACGAGTTGGACTCGATATTTTGCGTAAGGGAGGCCGGAAGTTCTTGAGGGTACTTTTAATCAATAAATCCAAATATTTTGACCCAGTTACTCACCCCTGAGTCTATTAAAATCAGTTTCGAATGTCTTGGAGCGATTAGAGATAAAAATTTATTTGAGCAGAATTGGTGCAGACTTAACGCAGGATTTCAACCTGCTGAAACCGTTTCTTTAACATCATTTTTCTCATTTGATCAAAAATAACTTCAAAATGTAGAAAATTATTTTGAATTAAGGAAAAATTATCACTGGGAGAAAAAAACACTCGTTTCGATGAAAGAAATCTCTCCAAATTCAAGAAACTTTCCTCTGACTGAGAGCCAATGAATATCTTTCTTCGATTCATAGAATCTTTTTGGTGTGTAATGCCTGTTTCAAGAATTTTCGATACCACGAATTGTTCTTAAAATTTTACCATTTATATCATCTCTGAATTTTCATTTTTCACTCTCAATCCGCGAACTCTCAAAAACTAATCTAGATGCCAAAAATTCTTGCGACAGGTATCGAGAGAATGTGCTGCGAGAAACTTCTTGTTCACCTTTGCTGTCAATCAATCGGATAGGTTCGGCTACAGAGGTGGACACATTTCGTTTGAAACGCGACGATGACGATTATTATTGTATTGTTATTGACGATGATGATTATTACTTCTTTAAACTTAGTACCAACACTTGCATAGAGTTTTTCCTTATTTACTTTAAGAAACTGCGCAAATGTTTTGACATGAAGGGAATACAATAATATTTCTAAAATATTTTAATAATCAGAATAACCCGGGCGGAAAAGTTATGCATGGTAGAAAAAATTATGTATAAATTTCATTTGCTTTACACAATATTTGCATAAGACAAGTGAAAATTATACATAATTTTTTCCACTGTGCATAATTTTTCCGCCTGGGAATCATTATGGATACCTTATTTACCAAAGGATAACAGTTTGACTCCACAAAATGCCTGCTGAAATAGGGCGAATTTTTTATAAATGCTAAAATGATATAAATTTAAAACAGGACGTATTTTGAATTTTGTTATACTTTACTATTAATTCAACTAAACTGTTCTCAGATATAAATCCTATGATTGACCACTTGTAAAAATTTTGAAAGAAATATAATGGAACGTTTCAGGTACTTCGCTCTAGAAAAAGCCTGAAAGACTTTTTTGTGCATTTCACTTTCTAAGGTACAATGTATTTTTGGCATCACCCCTAATTTCATGAGTTTCATCACTTATTTCGTGAAATATTGATCTTAGAGAAAAAAATTCTACAGAAAATTTCTACATTTCATGAAAATACATCTTTCCGATGCAAAACGTTTTTTGGTGAAACCATTTTTTCAATAAAGTCTGCCTTGAAGAAAATCACGCTATTTTTAATCGATGAAAAAAATGTTCCTTCTCGAATTTACCGTTCATGCAGACAATTAAAACTTTTAAAACATTTCTTTCTAAGTCTTCCCCTATAATACACAGTGTGGGTGCTGGACCGAGTAACCGAAAAACCCGGAAAAAGACAGTAAAATTAATTATTTGACCGGGAATTTTACCAATTTTTAGAGGAACAATCTATCCAATCACCTAAAATATCAAATAATGTAATGCAATTTAAAAGACGTTCGATTTCAATTTTTTAAATGTAAAATTCAGATCATAATTTTGTCAATTATGAAATCTCTGTTCAGGATACGTAAATCAAAAATCTTTTACTTTAAAAATTGTCGATTTTAGGTTTGCATTTTTAAGCGTACATTTCTAATTTAAAGAATTTTAGAATGCAGTTTCGAACACTCAAACAATTAAAAATTAAAAGAGTTTGATATTGACATTTTTTGATAAAAAACGTTTGAAGTTGAACAGTTTTTAATTGAAATTAATTAGTGGTTTTCAAAATTGAACTGTTGTTCGAATATGAAAAAACTGAACAGCAGTTGATTTTACGAGACGATTCTTAATCTGTTCAAAATGAGTTTGACTAAAAATTAAAATCGTTCGATGTTTAATGTTTCCAGCTTAAAGTATCGTCGGAAGATATAATTTTGAAAATTTACAAAATTTTCAATCCATTATCAATTTAGAGCATTGAAAATGCTAGCGTAACTTGATATTTTTCAAGCAGAAATCTTTGAGCTGTTCAATTTATAAAATTTGAAAATTTAAAATTTTGCAGTTTAACGATATTTAATCGATAAATTATTCCATTTAAAAGTCTTGAAAGCTCACATTTAATACCTGTAAGTTACTGAGCGTTTGAATAAATAAATTCTGGATTGAAAAACTATTAAGCTTCATTTCAATTCAATTCTTCTTTGAATCAAATAAAGTTTTCTTTGACTCAGAGCCAATAAATATTTTTCTTCGATTTAGAGAATCTTTTTTCTATGTGATGTCTGTTCCGAAAATTTTCGATAACATGAATAGTTTTTGAAATTTTACTATTTATGTCATCTATGAATTTTCATTTTCTAGACTAAATCCGCAAAATCTTGAAAGTAATCTAGATACCGAAAATTCTTGAGAGAGGTAACGAGAGAATGTGCTGCTACAAACTTCTTGTTCAACTTTGCTGCCAATCAGTTGGATAGTTTAGACTGTAGAGGTTAACTGAATTCGAAATTTTGTTTTTTCTATGATTTTTTTGGTTTCAATCTCATAGTTTCTATGTAAGACATTAACATATTATGATGCTTAAATTTATTTAAACATGATATACATTTATTTATTTATTTTTTTTACCGACAAATTTCATTGAAATCGATTAAGGACTGCACCAACAATTGAAAAAAAGGTCCTAAATGCATGTTTTCAGATCTATAAGGTTTCTCGTTAGCTTTTTTTTGTACTTGGGGCGGCGGTTTGCTACTGCGAATCTTGATTAGCTACATTAAATTATATAGGGTTAATCTTGAGTGTAGTTTTTGTTCGTTTTTTTTCAATGGACCAATAAAAGTGCAAAAGTGGATGCAACAATATTGCATTTTAATCCCAATCAGTTGAATTTTAAATGAGTTTTTTTTTCATCATTTCTTAAAATAGCTGCCATGTACTATACTTCCTCTGTACCTTTAGTTGGTTAGTAATGAAAGTAGGTTGGCAGCCGTTGTTTTGCGAGTACATTGACTTTCTTTCAAAATGCCATGATCACAATTATTATTCTATTATTATTGACGAAGATGATTATTAGTTCTTTATACTTAGTGCCAACACTTTTATAGAGTTTTTCCTTATTTATTCTAAGAAATTGCGCAGATGTTTTGACATGATGGGAATACAATAACATTTCTAGAATATTTTAATAATCAGAATAACCCAGCCGGAAAAGTTGTATATAGTGGAAAAAATTATGTATAAATTCTATTTGGTTTATCCATTATTTGAATAAAACAAGTGAAAATCATACATCATTTTTTCCACTGTTCATAACTTTCGCGCCTGGAAATAATTAAGGAAATATCGCATATCAATAACAAAGAAATTGTCTCCGAAAAATGCCTACTGAAACATGTCGAATTTTGACATTTTTGATAGTTTAGTCCTATTCTAGCAGTACTTTTTTAAATTCTTCTTGAAATATGAAGCTTAATATTGAGCTGGCAGAAATTATACAAAAATCAAGTGAGACTTTAACAGTAAATTATAATTTATGAAAAAAAGTCATGCTAAAACAGAACGAATTTTGAAATTTGATTGTACTTTACTTTTACATCTGCTCAACTCTTCTCAGATACATCTGCCATATTTTGTTTTGTTTGGGATTCCTTTGGCACTTTTATAAATAGTAAGTTTCATAACCCCCAAGGAATATAGTATTAGATTTTTCAAATTAAAATTTTTTGACAACAATTTTATTTGATCTAATTTTTTGGAAATATTGATTATTCTTCAAACCTGCATAAAAAACTTATCTACTTATCTATTATCTGTGAATTTATTAAGTTTCACCAACGTTAAAAGACCGGCCAATTTCTGGTTTTTAGGTTTATTTTAGTTTTTTTTTCAATAAAATCAGCCTCAAAAGAAGTCATGCTAATTTTTTATAGTATTAGTCAAGAAACTTACTATATCTTTGAAAGTATGCGTTCTAGAGAAACATGTTGCGATCCCTAAATCTATATCAATGAAATTTCACTAACTGAGGAGTAAGCAAATGAAACATCATACGTAACATAATATCTTATACAAAATTCGTAAATACTTTTTAAATTTTTCCGTATGATACAGAGTGTGGCTGCTGGACTGGGAAACCGAAAAAACCGCGAAATGATTGCGATTTTTATTTTCAACCGGAAATTTCACCAATTTTTAGAAGAAGGAGCTATGCAATCACTTAAAATAACACATAATATAATGCAATTTAAAATAAGTTCGATTTGAATTTTTTTCATGATGTTCAATTCTGAACATTTTCAATTAAGAAATCATACAGTTTAGAATGCGTAATTCTAAAATCTTTTACTTTAAAAATTGTTTATTTTAGATCTGCATTGTTGAGCGTACATTTTCAATTTAAAGAATTTTAAAATGCAGTTTTGAATACTTAAAAGATCAAAAATGAAAAGCGTTTGACATTGAAAATTTGTGATCAAAAGCATTTCAAGTTGGTCAGTTGTAATTTGAAATTAATTAGTGATTTTTGAAATTCAACCAAATCAACTCAAAAACCTGAGTAGTAAAACAAATGTGAACTTCTGATTAAAAGTTCATAAACTATTTTCAATTCTCAAATAATATCATATTAATAGTTTGATAATTAAACGCTTTCATTAAATTTTAAATCTTATTGATATATTGTTTCAGTCTAAAATATTTCATTCCTAACCCATTCAATTTCAAACTTTTCAATTAAAATAAAGGTCAATTTTTTAACAATTTATGAATATTTTACTGCTTATTTAGAATGAGCTGTTATAAATTAAATATTCCAAGCAAAACGATTTAAAACTCAATTGTTTGAAATAGTTGAATCGTTAAAATATCAGAGTGCCCAATTTAGACTTTGAATTTTACGATTTTTATTTCTGAAATTTTAGAACTTTGATTTCGTAAGTTGAAGTGTTGGATTTTGATGTGCAAGTAACAATCAAACAACTGTTAACTGGAAGCAACTAAAAATCAAAATAATTTAACTTTTAAATAAAAATGCCTTGATTTGAAAAAAATTAAAATCGTTCTATTTTTAATGTTTCTAAATCAAAATTTCTTAAAATGATATAATTTTGAAAATTTACAAACTTATTAATACATTCTTAATTTAGAGCATTGAAAATGCTAGCTTAACTTGATATTTTTAAACCAGAAATCGTCAAACTGTTCAATTTATAAAATTTGAAATTTAAATATTTTTCACTTTCACAGCATTTAATTTATAAATTATTCAACTAAAAAGTCTTGAAAACATACATTTGATACCTGTAAATTATTGAGCGTCTAAATAAAAAAATTCTGAATTAAAAAATTGTTAAGCTTTAATTTTAAATGTTTAAAATTTCAAATACATTGAGTGCTTTAATTTGCAGTTTAGTTTTGATTACGTCAAACAAGAATATGTTTAGCCTCAAGATTCTGATTTTTTAAATTTCAAGGACCGCGAAAATTTCTGAAAACCGTGAAAAAACCGAGAAATGACCGGGAATTTTCTTCGTGGATTAAAACGGCCAACCAGAGTACAGAATTCTACAAATATTTGAAATCAAAAATTGAAATTCAAAATACAATAATCATTAGGGTGAGACGGAAGAACAAAATTTTGAGAATCAAAAACAGATCTAAGTAAAAAAGTAGCACAACAGGGTCTCGAAAAGTATAATTAATTTGAAATCGATCCAAAAACGCCTTATTTCCGCGCGTTAGAAAAGCATGCTTGAAAAAAATTCTTATTTTTCGTAATTTTTGTATTGTCATAGATTGCTCATGCATCTGGAGAACCGAACCGTCTCCATACATTTGTACAGCTGTTTATTTGCCAATCCGTAAGAGATAATTCATGTCTCGTAGACCCTCGGTTTTCCACAAACTCGTTCCTCTGAAGTTTTCAAAAGTTAAATCTATTAAATTGTAAATACTTATGTAGGTTGATTTACAACAAATCTTTTCAAATTATTCCGTTTTTCAAAAAGAAAAAGGTATTAATCCAAACCAATAACACATTTTTAAAAAATTTCTAACTTCATCAACTTTGTAAACTATATTTAGGTAAAATAGATATCTTTGGTAACTTAAGTTGATCATTAACACCTCAATCAAGAGAAATCCTAAGTATTGATAGGCAACCCTGCAGATTGGAACAAATCTTTGCTTAAAGTCCCTCTTTCGAAATTTCTTAAAGATCGAAATGAAATCCACTTTCTCATGAAAATTTTTGGTATACTGAAAAAAGGAATAACCAAAAACTTCAGAAATGAAAACTGAAATTGGAGACTATCCGCTTTTCCAGCTCATTAGAGACAGTTGTACAATAAATGTACAAAGGAAAAAAGAAAAAGGGAGAAAAAGGAAAGAGTCAACCAAAACAAACCTCACACTCTTTCTTTTTTCCGTCTTTTATATACAACTTACATTTGCATTTAGAAAATTAGAAATTGTTAAAATTTAAGCGTCTAAATATAAAACTGCCTCATTACGAATGAAAAATCGCTGAATCCTAAACTTTTTCAATTTAAAATGATCCAAGCATTAAAGATAATATTTTTTAGTCGACATACATAACATCAGTTATGAAAAGTTATAAGTTATTATTACATTTATACATGTTTTCTGGTTTTCACTTTAATTGAATAATGTTGCAGCAAAGTATTCCTGTGTGTGTTCACAATTAACCTGACAACAATTGGAGCACCCACCACGCTTTTGATAGTACGTAATACGTGGACATCCCTCACAAGGAAATTAGAGATTGAAAAACAATTAAGTTGCTGACAATAATATTGTTCCCCGGATATTTGTTTATGCAAGCTCTTTATTGTCACTGAAGCACATAAACAAGTATATCGGATTGCGAAAGGCTGAACATACATTTGATGTCGCTTACAACACTTTTTCGGGTATATAAGGATGCCTCTGGTTTTGAAAAACATGTAGTATCACCTTAACCGCTCTTCGATCAGAGATTAACCAGAGGATACAAGAAGAGGTACATTGAATCTACTTACAACGTACGCTAGACGCAGTCCACGATCGCTCAACAGGGGTTAAGAATAGCTGGCCTAACCTTGTTGCATGAGAGGGAGAGAGGCCGGACGTTTGCTTCTCTACCCCCTCGCATGCTCGATGGTTAGGTCGCAGCTACGCTTATCCCCACTCAAGCAGTCTATGCCTGCGACTAGCATACGGTGTAAGTAAATTCATACATAAGTCGAACTTAGGATTAGTAAAATTCTGTAATCCAGAAACTAAGCGTTGCTCAATATACCAACGGATTTTCAAAGTGTATTGTCTTTTGACTTACAGATAATCATTCAGCATCATGAAAATGCTTTTGTCAATTTTTATGCTGTTTGCTGCAATACTAGCAGTAGCTTTTGCTCATCCCCTTGGTCCGGAACCAGTCGATCGTCAACCAGGACCTCCGGGACCTCCTGGACTGTCCGGACCACACGGACCATTCGGACCACCCGGACCATTCAGACCACCGGGACCAGGATGCGATAAACCACATCTAGGATCAAAACCAATCTAGGCTCATTTTTTGGGCTTGTGAGCAACAAACTGTCCTCTCCTACAAGGAGCACCTCAGGGTCTTCTTGTTTGGCCTGATTCAATATTGAAACAACTCAGTTGTTTCTTTACTCTATCTGCAAATTTTTCCATCTTTAATTATTAATTAATCTTTCAAATTTTTGGAAAAATTTTTTGCAGATAGAGTAAAGAAACTACTAAGTTGTTTCGATATCGAATCAGGCCAAACAAGTAGACCCTAAGGTGCTCCTTGTAGGAGAGGACAGTTTGTTGCTCACAAGCCCTAAAAATGAGCCTGGAAGCGTAACAGCGGGGACCGACGCGAAGGTTCTGTCCCAAGCTTCTGATCGCCATGGGGTGACCAGCCGCTTCACCTTTAGGGCCCAGGACCAAAACCAAACCTGGGCCGAGGACCAAAATCAGACCAGGGCCCAGGACCATCCGATTAACATCCCGTAAGTATGAAGATGAAAATATAACAGATGAAGCATGATACTATCGTGTGTTTGGAGAGAACGGAGCGACCCAACTTTATTGCCTTCTGGAATTTTCTCGCAATTATATCAACTTACACTGAAAATAAAAGATAACTCTTAATTGCAAAAGTTCATTAGTATCTGGAAATTCTACCAAAATGGCCTGTAACGAAAACGATCCTTTTTTTGTGCTCTTAACTGATAGCCGGCAGAAACCATGAGCGTAGTTTATATTGTATAATTTAATTTTATTATACTTTTATTTCAGCGATTCTGAAAATTCCCTGGAGACGACAAGAACCCAGGTGGTCAGAAAGTAGAAACTCAACCTAGAATGAGCGAAGGAGTATCTCCATCGACATTCTGTCCTCTATAATGCACATTATACTATAATGGAATAATTATAATAATTATAATCAATTTTCAGTGCACAGAAAGGAATAAAAATATCATTTAAAAAAATTACTGTGTGAAAATTCTTTCCTTAAAAAAAACCTGACCCCTATTAATAGGCCTATATAATAATAACTTAAGAAATAAGCACCATTCTTTCATTAATATCTAGTTAAACTGCTTTCTTGTTAATTGCATAGAGAGAGAAGATAACGTATAATAATACTAATTCCTAATGTCAAATCGAGACAAAAATATTCTGATCATACACAATATACATTTCTTGGCCTTCGAAATTGTAGAATTTTATGAAAAACAGGTTTTTAAAAATTACTTTCGAGGACATTGTAGATTGTGGGAACCAAAAATCGTCTCAAAGTACGTATTTTGATTCCCCAAACAAAATACGAAAAATATAAAAATTTGTTGACAAAGAAACTTCCCTGCGCAAAATAAGCACGCTTAACAAACAAAAATCATAAAAATTGCCCTAATAGATTGTATAAATTCGAAATGTTCTCAAAATACATCTTTCAGCTACCCAAACAACATATTTGTGTATGACAAAGCCGATAATTTCATCAAGTTTATCAAAAAAGAGTATTTTGAGACTACTTCAAATTTCCACAATCTTTAAGGAAATGCTGACGATTCTCTTTACTACACGTGTTTTTTTCACAGGTAAATTTCCTTATATACAATTTTTTTTATTTCTTGACATATTGTTCGGCGAGTTCAAAAAAGTATGTTGAGACCATTTTCAGTTTTCATAGTCTATTAGGACGTGTTGGACTTGATATATTGCGTAAGGAAGGCCGGAAGTTCTTGAGGGTAGTTTAAATCAATAAATCCAAATGTTTTGACCCAGTTATTCACCACTGAATCTATTGAAACCAGTTTCGAACGTCTTGGAGCGATTAGGAATGGAAATTTATTTGGGCAGAATTGGCGCAGACTAAGCGCAGGATTTCAACCTGCTGAAACCGTTTCATTAACATAATTTTTCTCATTTAACCAAAAATAAATTCAAAATGAAGAAAATCATTCTAAATTAGGGAAAAATTATTATTGGGACAAGAAGACCACTTGTTTCAGCGGAAGAAATCTCTTTAAATCCAAGAAACTTTTCTTTGACTGAGGGCCAAGGAATATTTTTCTCCGATTTAAAGAATCTGTTTGCTGTGTTATCACCTGTTTCAAGAATTTTCGATACCATGAATTATTCTCAAAATTTTACCATTTATATCATCTCTAAATTTTTATTTTTCGCACTCAAACTGCGAACTCTCAAAAACTAATCTAGATACCAAAAATTCTTGCGACAGGTATCGAGAGTTTGTGCTGCGAGAAGCTTCTTGCTCACCTTTGCTGCAATCAGTTGCATAGGTTCGGATGTAGAGGTGGGCACATTTCGAAAGTTTGTTGTTTCTATGATTTTTCTAGTTCTAGTCTCATAGTTTCTAAGGCATTAACATATTATCATGCTTCAAATTATTCGAGCGTGATGTATTTACACACACACACACACACACACACACATTGTTAAAAACTCCAGTCAGTGAGATAAGAACAGAATTTCTATAAGTATAATTTCATGCTATGTGTTAAAGATATAAATTTATCATTTGGATTCCGTCTACAGGACATACATAATTGAAAATTATACTATATCTTATACTATCATATCTATCTTATATAATATTTTTAGCTAATATAGTTATATTCTCAAAATCAAAGTTGTGTTGGTAAATGATTGAATGCTTAGCAAGAGCAATGTTGGTTTTCTTATCACATGACCTCATGTGTTCATTTATTCTTTATTGTATGTATCGTTTTGTTTGACCAATATAACATTTGTTACAGTCTATGCAAGATATTTTATAGATGATGTAAGTTTCCTTATTTTTAGGAATACGGTCTCTTTGATGTTCAAAGAGATTAAATGGATTTTTGATAGGCTTGAAAATAATTTTAATGTTGTGTTTGTTATATAGTTTCTTGAAAATCCTGGGAGTTTGTGTATTGTAAGGTAAGACTATTGATCTATCCAGGTCTGCTTCTTTGTTGTTCGTTCTTCCAGTGTTGTTATCATGGGAAAGTCATTTTTTAAAACAAGTATTAATTGATTTATTGATGAGTGTAATAGGGAAATCATTGATTTTAAGTGTGTTTATGACAATTTTCAAGTTATCTAGGTGAAAAGATGTATGTGCAAGCTTGATCGCTCGGCCTACTAAGTTGTTTACAATACTAGTTTTATAAGGTGGATATGTGATAGATTTGAAATTTGTGTATCAACCTGACCATGTGTTTTTACGAAACCAGTTGGTATGAATATGACTATTATTGTTAATAAGTTGTACATCCAAAAAATTAATATTCTTCTCATGTTCATATTTTAAAGTGAATTTTAATCTGTCATGATATGTGTTAGAAAGATCTTTGAAAGCTAGAATTTGATCTCTGGGGAGATAAGATAAAATATCATCTACATAACGATAAAAGAACAAAGGAGTAAACTGTGGATTGCTGTTGAGAATTGTCTGTTCCAATTCTTCCATTACAATTTCAGATACTGAACCTGAAATGGGTGACCCGATGGGTACTCCACAGATCTGTTTGTAATATTTATTTTGTAACACACAATAAGCATTTTCTAGACAAAATTTTTAAAATTTGGTAAAAAATTCAAAAGGTAACTTGGTGTGAAGTTTTATTTTGATCCATCTAATCTTGACAGCGTCAAGTACAAGTTCATGTGGAATATTTGTAAAAAGAGATACAACATCAAGACAAAAAAATTCATATCCATCTGGAACCTTGAACTTATATATCTTTTTTACCAAATTTCAGCTGTCATTGACATGACATTGTATGTTTCCTAAGGTTGCTTCAATAGGATGTGCGATATATTTCGAAATGTAATATAATGGAGATCCAACAAAGGATGTAACAAGTCCTAAAGGACAATCAGCCTTATGTATCTTGAGAAACCTATAGAATTTAGGAGGATGCCAATTAGTACATTTCAGAGTTCTACATATGTCTGAGTTATTGAAACCAAGAAACCAAATCTCTTCTCTTAACTAATTGAGTTCAGTTTCAATTCTGGAAGTAGTTCATAAACGTACATAAAAAACTTATCTACTTAACTATTATCTGTGAATTTATAAAGTCCCATCAACGTTAAGAGACCGGCCAATTTCTGATTTTTAGGTTAATTCTAGTTTTTTTCCAATAAAAACAGCCTTAAAGAAAATCACGATAATTTGTATGGGTTTAGTCAAGAAACTATATCTTTGAAAGTATGCTTTCCAAGAAAACATGTAGTACTAAGCAAACGAAACATCATACGTTACATAATATTTTTTACAAATTCATAAATACTTTCTAAATTTTTCCCTATAATACACAGTGTGGTTGCTGGACTGGGAAATCGAGAAAACCGAAAAATAATAGTGAATTTATTTTCTGACTGGGCATTTTACCAATTTTTAGAGGAACAATCTATTTAATCACTTAAAATGTTACATAATATAATGCAATTTGAAATAAGAACGATTTTAATTTTTTCATTCATGTTAAGTTCAATTCTAAACATTTTCAATTATGAAATCATTCAGTTTACAATTCGTATTTATAAAATCTTCAGTTTAGTTTTGATTACTTGGAACAAAAGTATTTTTAGCATCAAGGCTTTCAAACTTTGAAGTTGAGGGACCGTGGAAATTTGTGAGAACCGTGAAAGAACCGCGAAATGACCGGGAATTTTCTCGTGGATTTAAACAGCCAACCTGAATACAGAATTTCACGAATATTTAGAATTTTTTCAAATCCAAAATACAATAATCATGTCGAAAAATGTACCCTTGTTTCCTTTTTGAACAAGAATATTGTCAATTTATATAATTAGAACATGAATAATAATCGGTGAAATATTCCCTTAATGAATCTAAAGTGCATTAATTAATTTTAATTTAGTAAATAACTTTAAGACAGTATATGTGGACCTCGATTTGAAATAGACCCTTATGGTCGGTTTTCAAAAACGCATTTTTGCGTTTCACTAGATGTGAGAGAATGACACAGAACAAACGCGAAAAATAAAACCCGACCATAAGGGCCCTTTTCATATGGAAAACATTACATCCACATAATGCAGGTAACTATGAAAACTGTTGGAAATGATGGCATTTACAAATTGTTTAGAAATTTGAAATATTTTACAATCAAATTCTCTTTCCAGAAAACAACATTTTTTTCAGAAAAAACTTTCTTTTCCACATCCACCTAGTTGATTTTAACATGAGGTTGATGACAGTTAGTGAACATTACGAATCAAATCCAAAATAATCGATCATTTTCAACTCCCTCTTATAGTAAAAGCAGTTGATTGTGTTGGTAATTATCTGTCATTTTTCGTAATTTCCAACATTTTCGACATTTTCGCGGAATTGCTGTCGAGACTACAAGCTATACATCCCTATCCTTGCACCGAAAATGGAGCAATTTGGAATTTTAAGTTCCTAGAATTGTACACATTTATAGGATATCAATTCAGAAGTCAGCTTCACATTGTGAAATCAAAAATTGGAAATCTCTAAAACTGAACAATTTGAAATCGCATGCACTTAATGAATTAAGAATTTTTTGCAATTTTTGGAAACTGCGAATATCAAAATTTATAATGTGCCAAATCGAACGACTAAAAATTAGGAGACTTACAAATAAATGTTTTCAAATTTAGGCTTTCAAAACTGAATTATTTCAAACTTCAGGAGTGGAAAAATAGGCTATTTTGGAATTACGCATTCACAGCCTTTGGAATGGAATCGTAGAAAGAAGGTACAAATTATTGATAGGTACATTACGGTGAGTCAGGAAAACAAATTTTTTTAAATCGAAAACAAAACTAAGTGGAAAAGGAGCACAACCGGATCCTGAAAAGCATAATTAATTTGGAATCGATTAATAAACGTCTTGGTACTGCGCGTTAGCAATATATGTTTGAAAAAATTATTATTTTCCGTAATTTTAATATTGTCATAGATTTCAATTTTTGTTTAGGCATCTGGAGATCTTAGCCCTCGTCATACATTTTAACAGGTTTTTATTTGCTGATCTGCAAGAGATAATTCATGTCTAATATAACCTTGTTTTCAACAAACAATTATTTCAACTCCAGGCGGATAAAAACAAAATTTTTCATCCTTGAAGTTTTTGATCGTCAAATATGTTAAATTATAAATGCTTATGTTTTTTAAATCTTCAACACTGTTTAATCTCAATTTAGAATAAAAAAAAAAGAAAATTAAACTGGTACTGGTGATCGAAAACACTAACACACTTCACATATTAATCCGTTTTTATTGATGGCACAGTTATCCAAAACACAAATGAGTCAGTTAAAGAAACTGATGACAAATTACACAATTAGTAGAATTTTTGATTTCAAATTAATCACAGTTACTCACAAATTTAGTAGGAAATCTGGAAACTTCTCAAGCCCAAAGTAATTTTATGTTTAGGAATACTTAAATAGCGGAACTCCTTAAGAAAAGAGCGAGACTCCTCAAAAAAAGAGGCTTTTGGAGGATTCACAAGGTTGCCTTGTAGGCTGAGCGGTTTATCTTGAGCCTGACAATGGAGAGAGTTTGCCAAACCTTGTGAATGCGGGTGAACTCGTCCAGAAGCACTATAAGTTAGGAGCATATGAGTCTCGACCAACAATTTTACTATAAAAAAAAGGAAAATGTTCACTAGACTCAACTCGTAGGAAAGCTTAGAGAAGTAACCAGTAACTCAAAAAAACTCTTTCATTATAGCTCGCGTTTTTTCTTGCTCGTAAGAAACTCAGAATCATTCGAAGTGATCGAGTCAAGCACCGAAAACATACTAAAGTCAAGCTCCGATGACAAGTAGATCGTTTTCATGGTATAAGGGCATACATGGCGGTTTTGGCTTCGAAAGATGATGATTTCTTAGCGTTAAGAACCTAATCTCAGTTTTGTTTATGCTTTAAGTGTTTACGAATAGTCGGCGGGTCGATCGAAACAAAGCAGAAAGAGGACTGGAGAAAAAGAGCACTCACAATATTCAAAAATTATATCCTGATTTAACATTTTCGCCCGCCTTCGTTAAACTGATTTAACGAACAGTCTATAATCTATAAAATATTTGTCTCAATAGGTAAAAGACTTATTTTAGTAATAGGTCGCCATTTAGAAGGTAGATATCTCTCGTCAATGATGAGAACCAAAGAGCCCTTCTCCAAAGATGTGGTTGGCTGGTTCCACGTATAAATCGTTTGATAGCGTTGCAGGCAC
Organism: Melikaiella ostensackeni; assembly: GCA_032362435.1. Lineage (NCBI taxonomy): Eukaryota > Metazoa > Arthropoda > Insecta > Hymenoptera > Cynipidae > Melikaiella > Melikaiella ostensackeni. Next base: position 4,450,308 of record JAUMHM010000048.1, read on the forward strand.
TCCTTGGACCACTTTGTCCAAAAGCTATCCAGCATCTGTCGTAAAAGCTGCCATCGTGAGAGACGTGATACCTTGATCTCAGCCAAGGAAGGTTCAGGAACGACAGCTAGCGAACTTCCGATCAGGAAGTGACCTGGTGTGAGAACTGCGAGGTCGTCCGGGTCCTCAGTCAGTGGACAGAGTGGCCTAGAATCAAGAACAGTTTCAATCTGTGCGAGTAAGGTAGTCATTTCTTCATAAGTGAGAAGATGATCTCCTATAACATGTCGGAGGTGATATTTCACCGATTTTACTCCTGCTTCCCATTTTCCGCCGAAATGGGGGGCCGCTGGTGAGTTTAACAGCCATTGAGTTCCGTCATTGGTCAGAAGAGATGCGAGTTGCCCAAGCTCGTTTGAGGATGATGAGAATAAAGCTTGGAGTTCTGCGTCTGCTCCCTTTAGGTTCGTCCCGCAGTCACTGTGCAAGGTAGCACAGATACCTCGCCTAGCTGTGAACCTCTTTTAAGCTGCGATGAAGGCATCTGCGGTGTAATTTGTGACCAATTCTAGGTGGATAGCTGAAGTAGAATTACAGACGAATAAAGCAATATATGCTTTGTAAGTACGAGCCGC
>JAUMHM010000048.1:4452326-4471711 GCA_032362435.1 Melikaiella ostensackeni
GGTTCCACCTTAACTCTAAGCTGGAAAATGTTTAAGAAATCCGGGATTTCTTGACCCTCGAATCTAACCTGAACAGTCTTAGTATCAATGAGTTCTCCTTTCTCATTTTTAGAAACGAAGCGACGAGCACGTAGGACATTGCATTTCGAGCTAGAAGCCGAGAATCTAACTACAGGTATGTCGTCTGTGGTGATTTCTAGAGGGACGTCCCTGATAATCCCTTCACGGGCCACTCTGTAATTAGGGATAAAAGCAATTAAATTGGATTTAGCTAGAGTGTCATTGTTATCCACAATTTTATTCCCGCACTTGCTATTGTAGCATTCTACAAGAATTCTTGAGTGGTTGGATTTTTGAATATTTTCAATTAAACCCGGAAAGGTAGTGTGGAGAATTTTCCCCACAACCATAACGTGTTAGGCTTCGTTGTCTTTTTTCGGTTCGATCATGAGAAAAAGGGGCCTTTGTTGTGGATAGAGTAGCGATTATTTAGAAGCTCTTCAAAAGAGTTGAACACGCCAGAATCAGTAACGTGTTGGATCTTATTTTGATCATGAGAAATAGTTTTTGAGGTGAATCGAATTGCGCTTCTTGTCCGTCTGTTTGGGGCTAGGATTGGAGTCACGTATTAAGGGATTAGGATCTTGTGAGTCTTGTGGGGGTTGAATCTCGTTACTGAGGTTTAGTTGAGAACGGCTCACCAAATTGGCGTCCAGTTCATTTTCTATTTCCATGGATTCATCTTCGAAACTTTGGCTTTGATTTCTGTTCTGAGAGGTTGTTTCCTCAGGGGACGCCATATTATGGCGCGGAGCGGCCACTTGGCCTTTATGCACTATTATCACTTTCCTGCGCTTGTTGAAAACGAAAAAGGAGGTCCAATGGAGAAAGGAGGTGAAAGCACCACGAAGGTACGCCTAAGAAGGCGTTTAACAAAATAGCCTTGAAATAACTCAAAGAACGTAAAGCGAACGAATTTTTCTTGATGGCGTCTCGTACGCGACCTCTCGTTACACTTTCGACTTCCACTATTTGCGAGGTTGCTATAGTGGGAGGTTGCGGAGTCTGCGCTTTACTTTTTGCATCCTAAATGATGCAACACTTTAGTGTATTTTCTGAGAGGCTCGACGTTTTGCCTAGCTATAGGCTCTTGCCTGTAACCCGCTGGTTACAACTGCCCCCCTTTGAAATTTAAGCTAAGGATAACATGAGTAGTAATAAAAAAAATTTACAAGAATAATCTGCTATTTTCCTAATTTCCCTGTCCTTTGCGAACATTTCAACCCTTTATTATGATACCTATTATTCTGGTGTGCGTTGCTCAGTGGATCCGTGAAGTGTCTTATCCATGTCGGTGTTAGTGGCCAAGCCTGTGATGATGTCCACTCTCTGTCTTGTTCCCATTTTTCAGGCGTCTCCGAAGGATGCGGCCTCCAAGGTTTGTCCCCCGCTTCTGTCGTTGCTGAGTTTCTTTTTTCCTCGTGGGCTTTGTGCCGTAGTGCCAATGAATATTCTCTCTGAATATCGGGTAGAACATTCTGCCGCTTGGCAAGTCCCATCGCCTTGGTTCCTTGCACTTTCTCCGCTACATTCTCCTTTCGGTTTACTTTTTCTTCGACGGCCGAGCTAGTACAGGGTTTGCAGGCCCTCTTGGTAGGCCTCAAATCTTTGTTGTTGAATATTTCTTCAACTAAGGCATCGTGTCTGCTCCTCCGCGCAGCATATACCTGTATTCCTTTGCGTTGTTTAGCGGCGATTTTCTCCTGAGTGACAGCTTTCCACGTCCTTTCGGCTTCACACTCTCAGTCGTGTAGGTCTTTGCTGGAGGCTTGTTGACAGGCGCCTCCTCTACATTTAGATCCACGATGCTGAGTGCGTTAATTTTCAGCTCCGTCATTATCTGCTGATCAATATTAGAGGTTGCCGGTTAATTTTTGGGTGCTGGTACTTCTTCGCAGCGGGAGGTGAAAGGTTGCGATAAAATATCGCGTTGGCAGGCTCCTTCCGCTGTTCCAACTCCCTTCTTTCGCACGTCCCTCGCGAACTTGGCCGGGTTTACTTCGGATGGAGATAAGAGAACGGTCCAACATCTCTTAGGTTTCGTCCCCACAACGCTTCGTAGGGGGCCACTTCCGTCGTGTCGTGGTGTGACTCATTAAGGATCGTCTCGATATTTTCCAATTGTGCGAACCATGAGTTGTGTTTCTCAGGTAGGAGGAGCGTCCTAAAGAGTCTTGAAAGGTCTCTATTGACTCTCTCCACCATATTTGCCTGTGGCTGACAAATGAACGTGAGTATCATTTGTATCCTCCTTTCTTCTAATGCTTGTCGCCATTTTCTACTCAGAGAGCACTTTACGTGACACGCCTATATTTTCAGTGAACTCGTGCAGCTTCTTTATCGCAATTTCGCTCGTTGTTTTCTTTAGCGGATGCAATTTGGTGTATTTAGTAAAAGTGTCGATCATTACAAATAAATATTTAAAACCATATTTAGTTTTGGTGAAAGGACCAAAATAATCTATGGAAATGAGCTCTGAAGGTGCTTGTGACAGGACTGGCTCCTGTAGTGCCTGTGAAGCTTGCGTTGAGATTTTGTTATGCTGACATGAGTCACATGCTGCCAACACAATTCGCCTTAATTTGGCTAATCGAGGGCTGTAGAAAGATTCTCGCAGTATTTTAAATGTTTTTCCCATCCCCGGGTGGCCATATGACACATGGCATTATTTTCTTAAGAGCTTCGCAGAATCCGTAGGTACAAAAATACGATGTTCCGTTCCGTTAAAATGATACAAAATATCATTTGAGATCTTAAAACTTTTTTGTTCATCCGGGTTGCGAGATATTTCTTGTTTTAGGCTTGCAGCTCTCTTATCTTCTTTTTGTTGTCGTGGGATGCTCCTTATCCTTTCTTCAATTCCCGGTGTCCATTCATATGTTAAAGCGTTGATTTGATTTGAACTCGCCAGCAGCCGCGCAAAAAGCGTAGTCCTGCAGCGTGGCGGCCCGGGCAGTGGTTGTCATGCGCGACATGCAAAATGGGCCGAGCGCTCCGCTCTGGCCGCGTCGAATTCAATTGTCTATATCTACTCCATTGTTAAAGATAAACGATTTTGAATTTTTATACGCGATAGAGCAGGTAAAAAACTATAGGAAACGACCAAAAATCGAATTTTTGACGCTTAGGTCCCTTCTCTCGTCCCGCGTCACATATATATACTCATACCCCGTTAGTGTGCCCCCCTTTGTGTGCCGGCTTCTCAGACGTTCGCGCTTGAACGCTTCAACCCCCCCCCCCTGACTCGTTCGTCTAAATCCGGTTGAAACTAGATTTTAATTAATAGCCCCCGTTACTGTGCCGACCAGACCCGATCATCACTAATCAATATTTATTAGTGATGATCGAGGAAAAAAGTGGTCATAAGAGTTGATAAACTTCAGTATATTGCTAACATCTGATTTCACTACTTAAGGGAAGGTTTTAGAGGGTTAATGAAAAATAGGTTTGAGAGGGTGAAGATTATAGAGTTCATTAATTTAAATTTGAAACTCTGCAATTTTGGACGTTTCAAGTTAAAATTAATTATTTAACTAAGCCTTGGTTTCAATGATTTTTCAACTATAAAGTATATTATTTTCAAACGATAAAATTGAAAAAATTACAATATTAAACCAAACCATTTTCAATGTTTCGATACATACTTTCAATTCACAGTTGCTTATAACACTGAACGATTCGAGTTTGAAATAATTTAATGTTGAAAGTTTCAAGCCAAAATGTCATCAAAAAGTAAGATTTAAACATTTTAAATTGACAGTTTTTAAAGATTTAAAAAGGGGAAAGACATACAACTTTTATAATATTTGAAATCATTCTGACCTTTTTATATAATAAACTAAGAAGGTTAAAAGACTCCACTCATGCTTGAAATTAAAATTATAATTGTAATAGATTTTAGCAATTTAATTATTTTTACTAAAACTAATATTAGAAATCAAGAAAGTTAGACTTTTTCTTTGAATTTAAAAGGGTCGATTGCTTTGAAAAATGCTGTACTTAACGCTTGTATGGCTTCTTATTTAGGAAAATTATACCTGGAAAAAACTGGGAATTGTCAGGGAATTTTTTTCCAGGATTTAAGTAGACACCCTGTCACTGAAAAATCAGTTTTAAGATATCATTACTTCTGAACTATTAACGCTACAATGTTTTACTTTTTTTTTATTGTTGGGAAAATTGTAATCTTTATTTTTACTCTCTAGAACTTTTACGTAATGCACCAGGTATGTAGAATTGAAAAAAAACTAATTTCTTCCACACATAATCATTATAATATTTATTATTTGCTCCTTTAAAAAAATCACATAAATTTATTTTAAAAAATAACAAATACTAAGTTAATTTGAAAGGAGGCCTAACAATTTTTCTCATATTCGGTAAAAATACTCAGAAGGCATCCCCAAAACATAATTTCTAGGGTACAAACTTCAGCCTTCTCTTTTAAGTGAAACTTGGTTCAGAGCAGGCGTGCTTGGTTATATTTATCCAACGAAAGCACTAGAATGAAAACTTGAATAATGATGATAATAATTCGTAATAATTTTTTTAAAGATAAGGTCTTTAGCTCCAAGTCAAAGAGGAAAGCGACCCTTGCTTTCTGAAATTTGCAACGAATTACCACATGTAAAACCCACTGAAGTGATTGTACAAAAAGAAAAGCGAAGTAGGAAAACTAAAGATGTTATTATTCGAGAATTGAAGCCACTATGTCTTTCTGATGAAGATCTCCATGCTACCCAGGAAGTTATTTCCGAACACGTAAGCCTTCTTTTCTTTCTATAATCTATAATAATAGAATTAAAATACTTTATTCTAATTATTCGTAATTTACAGGAACTCAAAGTTCGAAATCTTCTGAAGAAACCGTTCAAGATTCCAATCCCTGGATATGAACTTTCTGGTCGCTCGCTGGGATTGCGTTTATCAGGACCGAGAAGAGCTTTACACGATCCTGATGACGCGAATGCCCTTGTGGTTTACACTCCCCCAGAAATCACGGAACATGATAAAATGAAACTTGATCCGTGAGTTTATTTCTTTGATTTTACTTCATTTAATTAACTATTGCAGGCTTCACAATCTGTCCTCTATTTCTCTTTTTTTTTATTTTTGAATCCAAAAAGTTTGAGGCAATGTTGCAAACTGTTTCCTCACCTCTCCTTCCAAACACGATAATTTTTGTTTTATTCACGTTAATCCTAAGACCCATACTCTTCATGCTGGTATCCAGTCTACTCATCATCCTCTGCAAATTGTCGACTGATTCTGCCCGAACAATCTTATCATCTGCAACCGCCAGTCCACGCACTGTCACTGTTCCAAAATCAGCACCTTCTTCGTCTGAGAGCCATTCTTAAACATTTGTCCATGTCCATGTCCATTGAACTTATAGGAGGATATAACGCAACATTGCCGAACGCCCTGCTTAATATCAAACCAATCGTTCAATTGTTCTTTACTCTCTCACTCGCTTTACTACCATTATATATTGCTTTTATTGCTCTTAGAAGCCAATCATTCACTCCATACTCTTTCAGGACTTCCTAAAGTTTATGTCCATTCACCTTATCGAAGGCTTTTTCCAGATCAACTAATGCACAGAAAACTCTTTTGTTTACTCTCAAACTTTTTTCTGTGATCTGTCTCAAGCTAAACATCTGATCCGAACATGATCTTCCTGGCTTAAATCCACATTGGACTTCCCAGATTCTTTCCTTAGTTATTCTCATGACCTTACCAATAAGTATTTTGGTAAATATTTTGCCCACGATACTTAGTATGCTCATCGCTCAATAATTAGTGCAGTCACCTTTATCACCGTTTCCTTTATAGAGAGGGACGATAATCACCTTTCTCCAATTATTTGGAACTTCACCGTTCACTGCATACATATTCATAAATTCTCCCAGCGACAAAACAAATATCCGCCACCGCTCTTAAGCATTTCAGCGGTGATATCATTCACCCCAGTAGCTTTATCATTCTTTAGTTTCTTAATCACGAATGTAATGTCGTCGATATCGATTCTTCTTCCTCCACCTACAACGGGATTGTCTAACGTACCCTCTTGAGTGTCACGGTTTTTATGCTGCATAGCTTGATCTCCATACAATTTCTTGAAAAAATCAGTCATACAGTCTTTCACTTTATTCGAATCCCATACCATTTCACCATCAGCATTCTTATTTCCGACTAACTCAGTACTAGTACTTTCTTTCTTCATCTTCTCAAACCACTTTCAAAATAATTTCTCATTTCCTTCAAAATCATTTTGCATTTTTTTATCTTCTTCCGCTTTGTTTTATCCTTGCATTCTTTGATTAGTATCGTGGCTTTTCTGTTTTATCCCTATAATCATTCTCTAATCTAGTCCTTTCCTCATCGCTAAAACCATTAATATTCAAATTTCCCAAGTGCGCTTACTTTTTCTGGTCAACGGCCACGCGGATTTCATTATTCCATCAAGAATCTCCTTTCTTCCTACAGCCGCAGTACCACACACTTCAGATGCGCTCTTGGAGATTCCATCCCGTAGTAATACCCATGCACCCTCTACATTTTTATTGCCTAATTCTGTCTTCCAGAATTCTTTGTGACGCCTTAAATATTTATTCAGCTTTCCACGATACAGTATTTATACTTCTGGTACCTGAAAATTCTCTATTTCAAGTCGCATCTGTTTTGACTTATTATTAATTCTTCTTTTCCTCCATCCTTGATCTGGGTTAATTCTTGAAACTATGAGGTAGTGATCTGTTCCACATTCAGAGCTTCGTATAATCCTGGTATCTCTTACTATCCCTCTCAGTCTCTCATCCGCTACAACAAAGTGAATCATACTGTGGCTTTCGTCGCTGCATCAAGTATACATGTGGTTCATTTTATATATAAATCTAGTATTTGTAATAAACAAGCCTTTTTCTAAGCATAACCTAATCAACTTATCCCCATTGCCGGTCGTTTTTGGGACTTCGAAATGACCAAGTACCCTGTCGGTACATTCGCGTTGCACACTAGCCCAGCCATTTATATCTTCGAGTAAAATGATTCTTTCGCCAGGATCACAAGTACCTATAATATCATTTAACGAGTTACAGAAGGTAAATCTTACATCAGTTCTATCATCATCAACTGGAGTGTAGCATGCGATAATAAATAGCCTTCTGATTCCCACTTTCATTCTAACCCATAATAATCTAGGAAATAAACCATATGATTCATTATCTACTCCTGACCAAAGTTCGAATCCATTCTTTATCTTTATTATCTTACATCCCTTCTTCTTTGTTTCCAGTACACATAAAATATATAGCTTCCTTACGCGCATTGTATCCCACAATTCTTTTTCCTTAAGATCATTTACACCACTAGCATTGCAAACACCCAGTCTCCATTCATCGCCTAAAGCTTTTTCGAGGGCACGCCTTTCGTCAACAAAAGTGTCAATCCTATCCGAGGCTATATTATTATTCAAAGGGTCTCGAGGCATAAGGGCGTAAGTGCGAAATTTCGGAAATGCGTTTTTTTGGCTTAAACGAATTGTTTTGACCTAACTCATATCTCTGTAGGCTTTTCTCGGAGATGGTTGCTTCTTTCCGGATGTTCCTTTCACGGTTTGATAGAGCTAAGTAATAGCTCAAAAGTACTCACTTTTTTTTTTTTAATTAAAAAAAAATAATGCAGCTTTTTCCGTGTCTGTCCGGAATTTTTGGGTCGTGCCGTTTTTTGATAAGGGTTCTCTCGCAAATGGTTGCTTTTTTAAGCGCTTCTTTCGCGATTCAATAAAGCTAAATGATAACTCGAAAGTTATTTTTTGTTTTTTGTTTTAAATTAAATGTATTAAATTTAGGCAGTTTTTTATGTCTCCTGAAAATTGCAGGTTTTAGCACTTACGCCTTTATGCCCCGGAACCCTTCATTTGTATTATTCTCTATTTAAAGAATACACCCAACTACAAACTTGATGCGAAAAATTTTTTCCATAAGTATAAAATCATGTCCAAACTAAGCAGCTAAATCGTCATAAGGTGGAGTGTCCAGTCATAACGTCAGTCCCACCAAACTTAGGTCATACAAAGGAAAGTATGAAAACAAAGCCAGAACCAAAGGAGTTATGATCGGTTTGTGTTGTACAGATGGCACCAGTCTCCTGCAGTTTGGCCTCTTAGATGGGAAAAGACCATTCACTATGTCATGAATGTGATGAGAAATCTCAATGCTGAGTAAAAGTTGACAAGCTTAGAAACTTCTATCATCTGTCTATGACTGAAGGTCGAGAGATGGATAGTTTTTCGTCGGTGTTGCGACGTAGGTCGCTTTTGGGGCACGCGGGAGAAGCTCCACCGACACTCAAAGACAGTTTGGTGTCACGCTCAGGGATCATGTTCAACTCTCTGTCTCTTTCATATTCTTTAGTTCAGGACCCCCTAATTGATAATATCCGTGAGTAAAGCTCGAGAGATGGATAGTTTTTCGTCAGTGTTGCACTACATATCGCATTTCATGCACGCGAGAGGAGCTCCACCGACACTCGAGGACAATTTGGCTTCACGCTCAGGGATCATGCCCAACTCTCTGCCTTTTGATATTTTGTAGTTTATGACGCCTTAATCGATAATATCTATGACTGAAGGTCGAGAGATGAATAGTTTTTCGTCGATGTTGCATTAAAGGTCGCTTTTTGTGCACGCGAGTGGAGCTCCACGGACACTCGAAGACAGTTTGACGTCACGTGTAGGGATCATGTCCAACTCTGTCCCTTTAATATTGTTCAGTTTTGTAGTTTTATTTTGAGATTTCGGATGATGCTAACACCAACTGAATTGGATTAAACATCAAGTGCGTATGTACTCATTCAGCCCAATTAATCACGGCCTATCCAAAACTTCGTCAAGACTAAACTTTGAGGAGGGTGTCTGAGGGTATTTTAACTGCCGTATTAAAATTAATTTGTAGTTTTCGGATCATGCTAACACAAACTGAATTTCATTAAACATGGCCAAGTGCGTAAGTACTCATGCTAACTAATTAATAAGGTCTTATCAACCATGTTGTTAAGACTAAGCTTTTGGGAGGGTTTGTGCAGATAGTTTAAATACCCTAAAAATTAATTAGTATTTTTTGGATCATGCTAACACAAACTGAATTTTATTAAACGTCATTATGTGCTTACGTACTTATTCAAACTGATTAATCAGGTCTTATCAACCACGTCGTCAAGACTATACTATTGGGTGTATTGAGATGCTATACATGATGATGTGCAAGATCATGGGTATATCGCCGTATTAGTAAAAAAAAACTTTTCTATTCTGAGAAGATCTTTGATGATACATTTTGTTCCAAACAATTCAAATGAACTTTATAATCCCACTTGTGAACTCCGAAAAGTGATTGCCTGTATAGATGGAACTTTTGTGTATATCCATAAACTCAGCATTTTCAGAGCACTCAGGCAAACATACTCGGTTCATAAAGGTCGTCACTTAATTAAGCCAGCCTTAAGTAATGAAATTGAAATTGACGCTAATGGGTGCGAGAATGGTTCGAAAACGATATTATCATTGTGGGCCGCGGTTACCAAGATACCCTACCGCTTCTTGAAAATCTTGGTATTATTCATAAAATGCCACCTCTTTTAGGTCGTGGACAAAGTCAGTTTGATACCGAAGAAGCGAATGACCCCACGGAGTCCTGGCCAGAGTTGAAATTGACAACTTACATACCAGGGTATTTTTGTTTCAGAAATGCAATGAAATATCAGATCTGGACATAGTATGTTGAAGATAACTTGGTTCATGCAGCTGATGATCAAGAGTTAAAGTTAGATGAAACACAGAACAATGAACAAATATTAGGGTACTACTATACTTGCAAAACTGGGGCCAGGACAGTCGGATCATGTGCACATGTAGCATGTATATTATGGGATCTAGGATACGCGCGCTATCATTCAGCAGTTAAATATCCAAACAGATCTATGATTGATAATATCACGGATGCGGGTCAGAGACAGGAGTAGAATAATGTACCAAAACTGGGTTTGTTTTACGAAACTAATTCCCATTGTTGTCTTTATTGCCCCTAGAGTCGTCCCATATTGCCTGAACTGGCTGTATAACTTCCCAATATTGCCTTGATAGGCGAGATTATACACTGATGTTGCAATAACTGGTTGAAACACTTCCCGAAAGTTTATTCATTGGCTGGATCATAATCTAATCTTGCCTTAACTGGCTGGATAATACTCCGATGTAGCCTTGATTGGCCGAATCCTACTCTAAACTTTCATTAAATCGATCAGTAATATTGCAATGATGCCTTGATTAGCAGGATCGTGCATCGATATCGTCTTGATTAACTGGGTTATACACTGAGCTTGCTTTAACCGAATTGACAGAGAGTAGGGAATGATCCCTGAACTCGGCGCCAAACAGTCCTTGAGTATCGCTAGACCTCTTCTACCTTTCCTGCAAACTGACCTTTAATGCAAGACTAACGAAAATCTATCCTTCTATCGACCGTGAGGCATGGATATCATCAATCTGGGGACCCTAAACTATAAAATATCAAAGCGACAGAGAGTTGCGCATGATCCCTGAGCGTGACGCCAAGCTGTCCTTGAGTGTCAGTGGAGCTCCTATCGAGTGCATGAAAAGCAACATACGGTGGTACACCCGACGAAAAACTATCCTTTTCTCGACCGTCTGACATGGACATCATGGATCAGGGGGCCTTTAACTACAAAATATTAAAGCGACAAGGAGTTGGATATGATCCCTAAGCGTAGCACCGAGCAGTCCTCGAGTGTCGCTAGAAGTCCTCTATCATTCCTGAAAACCGACCTTTGATGAAAAGTGTCGGTGGAGCTCCTCTAGAGTACATGAAAAGCGACCTACGATGCAACACCGACAAAAAACTATCTTTTTCTCGACTGTCAGACGTACATATTATCGATCGGGGGACCCTAAACTATAAAATATCAAAGTGACAGAGAGTTGGACATGATCTCTGAGTGTGGCACCAAACAGTCCTCGAGTGTCGCTAGAGCTACTCTAGAGTGCATAAAAAGCGACCTACGGTGCAACACCGAAGAAAAACTATCTATTTCTCGACCTTCAGTCATAGATATTATCGATATCGATTGGTTTTAGCCTAACTCCTGTCATCTCGCCCCCCAGGAGGTATTTTTAATGCCAACGATTTAGACACATGGTGAATCAATGTAGAGGTACAAGACCCTTATGTGAGTTTTTTTGGGATTTCCATCTTATCAATGTCTGTCCAAATAGATTACTTTTGTCGTGTTGTGCCAATTGTAAAGGTAACCACGTTTCTTCCTCTTGTGATTGTCCGGTCTACTTGTACGAATTCGAAGTCATGAAGTGTAGGTATTGGCATGATTGTGGATTTGAGGAGGCGGAGTCTGCTTTGATTCTAAAGGGCATTTTTTGTCCGGGTTCTAGGAAGAGATCGAGTGTCTCTGAGTCTTTGCGAAGTGAATTAATAATGGACAATGACTTAGAGACTACTGTAGTTGTTTTCTCTAACGGGGTTTCTGTTGATTCTGACAGAGTATCCTTTCAGGAAAGACACGAAAGTGTAGAATCTCAGTTCCCCAATCTTTTAAACATCTCGAGCAGAATGATCTAGCAGTTTAGAGGATTCTAGGAGCTGGATCCTTCATTGCTTCGCTGAACTCCCTTCTGGATGAAGAAGTACCAAATTTTTTCTCTAACACTGATCACAGGAATACGTCTTCGTTCCGTGAACGATCTAAACCAGATTGATTTGCATAGGTTGAAGTCTAAGGACTTTTTTTGATCAGGATATTATAAACTACATTATACTACAGTTTCAGTCAATTTGACTGAGACCATATTTCCCATAGATGTGTGCAGGGTCCTTTCCTAAAGTATCAATAATTTATCGAAACTTTCCATAAATTTCCAAAACCTTCCGTACTTTCAAGAACTTTCCACTAATTTTCAAAAAGCCTCCATAAATTTTTAAAACTTTTCATAAATTCCGAAAGTTTCCATAAATTACTGAAACTTTCTATAAATTTCCAAAACCTTCTATACTTTCAATAACTCTGTAATGTTCGTTCGCTTTAAGGAACCTCACGGATAACAATTTCAATTTTAAATCGGAACTTTCTATAGGAAAAATGCCCACTACACGTCAAGAATATTGGAAAAGCACTGAAAAATATTGAAAAATAAACGCGTGGAAGAAGCTGACAGGATTTTTAAAATGTTTGTTTCTTTTAAAGCGAAGCGATTCGCGTCACGTTTAATTTCTTAAATTTTAATATAAGAACAGTAACTCATTGTACTTTCTGGAATCTCCTAAAAGTCCCCTCGTATTTTTGTATTTTAATTCCCCTATTTCCCCTTAAATTTTCTTCAGGATTACTGTAAAGCCTGCTCTTGTATTTTCCGAAATTGAAGAGCCTTCGAATCATAAAATTCAAAGGCATTGCAATTTATTATGTCTTATTAATACACTATTATTTTATTCAGGAAAAATATACTAGTACACGTAGTAGTGGATCCTTTACTCTGCAACATTCTGAGGCCACATCAAAGGGAAGGAGTGAAATTTATGTATGAATGCGTTACAGGGAAACGTATAGAAAATGCTTATGGTTGTATAATGGCTGACGAAATGGGTCTTGGAAAAACACTGCAGTGCATATCGCTTTTGTGGACTCTCTTAAAACAAGGTGTGTATTCATCTTTTACGAATTAAAGTTAACCTGGAAAACCTGGAATTGTCAGGGAATTTGTATATACCTGGAAAAACCTGGAAATGTCAGGGAATTTTTGTTTAAACCAGAGAATTTTTTCGAGCATGCTAAAAGTTTGTTTAAAATTGTAATGTAAAATCAAATAACAATCATTCTTTATTGGTAAAAGTAACTTTTATAATACTGGATTTATACTAATTTAAATCAAACTTCTTTTAATCATTTTCCCTATTTGCCAGATCGCTTTAAATTCGCTGTACTATACACAGGTTTTATTGCGATTTTCCTTGTGCACTATAAAAATATTGTAGGTGAATACTAGTACAGATATTTTGAAAGACGGGGGCAATCGCTGTGGTGTAGAATCAGTATTAGTGTCTGATTTGAAAAAAAATTGAAAGCAACTCAAAACAAAATCATTTTATACAACTGAAATTGCACAAAAAGCCTTCATCGAAAAAAGTATGTTTCCAAAAATTAGTATGATAGGCTCATTGGAGACAATTAAATGTCAAAGGAAAAAAGAGCGAGAAAAAGTCAACTCCTTTCCTTATTCTTCCTCCGCCTTTTAGACCTCCTCATCAGGGAAATTTTATAGGAAACTACGTTTGAAAATGTTTGTCTTATTCTTTATATTACATAGAAAATGTATATATGAAATTAACATAAATTATTAAGATACTATTTATATTTTTTGTATATGTGTTAATCTTCAATACTTTTTTGAGAATCATTGTACATAATTTTTATATTTTCTTAAACCAATTGCATTGTTACTCTCTTTTTTTCTCTCTTTCTCTATTTACTTATCTTATTGTTTATTATAAGTCCTTTAATTCAATGAAACGAGAATAAATTATCCTTTTTGTCTTTATCAAATGTCAAAATACAGTAATCACAAAAACACTCAAATTATCAAAGAAAGAACATTTTTCCACATTTTATTTCAAAATTATCTCAACGGATAGAATTTACTATTTAATTTTCAATTTTTTGAAAAATAAATAAAAACTGTGAAATCTATATTCTGCCAAAAGCTCTCTTCTTGGGGAACCCCGATTGATCAAATATTCGGTGGAAATATGGAGCGTGTCGCATAAAGTGTCCCTGACTGAGAAAAAGAATGTCGCGAAAATAACATAAACTAATTGTGGAATGTTGCGAAATCAACACAAACTACTTATAAAATCAGAACGGTGCACTAGTGGCGCGGAAAATGTGAATACAATACAATACAATAATTTACCTGTAATTATTTAAACCATTTTAATTCATGTACTTTAGGAACAAATTTAAGAAATGATTGATTATGTTTTAAGTATTATTAATGTATTTAGTCATTCGATGGTGATACTTAATATATTTAAGAACATCCTGTAATCATTTGTCAAAACTTCCTAAATTAAACACATTAATTAATTAAATTAAGCACAACATTAAAATTTTTTACCATCGAAGACGAATTTTCAACAAAAAAGTTGAATCCTCAACTAAAACAGATCAATGGACTAGTTGGACTTTCACTCAAAAAAACTAATTTTCAACCAAAAGAAAAACGAATTTCCAACAAAATACTTAAATTTTCTAACAAAAAGATGAATTTCAAACTTAAACGATGAATCTTCAACGAAAAAAAAAAATTTACAGTTTATTAATATTTATTATTTATTTGTTTTTTATTATTTTCATTTATTATTATTAATTTTGAACCAAAAAGGGTAAATTCAAAAAAGACGAATTTTGAAGAAAAATAGTTGAATGTTCAACTAAAACAGATGAATTTTCAACAAATCAGTTGCATTTTTAACAAAAAAGATTCATTTTTTAACAGAAAAGAGGAAATTTCAGCAAAACACGTCAATTTTTAATCAGATAGTTGAATTCTCAACAAAAAAGATAAATTTTCAACCAAAAATGGAATAGTTAAATTTTCAGTTAAAAAATTTCAGTTAGAAATACTCTTTCTAATTGAAACATTTAGATATAATCTTTTCTCTCCCATCTTTTCTAAATTTGTGTCATCTTTTTATTTCAGGTCCAGAAGCAAAACCCCTGATAGAAAAAGCGATAATAGTAGCTCCAAGTTCCCTTGTTAAAAACTGGTACAACGAAATCTTCAAATGGCTCAACAACCGAGTAAAACCCCTCGCGATTGACGGAGGGAGTAAAAACGACATCGACGTTAAACTCCGAGGATTTATGAAGACTTATGGTCGCAGATGCGCCAACCCAATCCTCATAATCAGCTACGAAACGTTTCGATTGCACTCCCACGTTTTGCATGAAGACGAGGTTGGCCTAGTCCTCTGCGATGAAGGTCATAGACTCAAAAATTGCGAAAATCAGACCTACCAATCACTAATGGGGTTGAAAGCGAAGCGAAGAGTTCTTCTGAGTGGAACACCGATCCAAAATGACCTTCTCGAATACTTTTCGCTCATCCAATTCGTTAATCAGGGTCTTCTTGGCACTGCTCAGGTACAATGTTTTTATTTTAATTGAAGGCTTCAAAGTTCCATAGTTTTTTACTTCTTCATTTATCATGTGTCCCCTTAGGGTTTACATAACTTCCGTTCCGTTACATCTTTATTACAACTTTTTTACATCACTTATTCTAACTTATTCTCTAATTTGATACGTATAAATTCTAATTCTTAAAAGTTTAACGTGTTTGAGTTTACGTTTGAGTGTACGAGCGAGTAAGCGAGAGAGACAGGGGGGGGGGGCGAAGCTGCATCCTTTTCTACTTAATTACTGTATTAATTAATTTACTGTTCTTGCTTTACTTACTACTGTACTTACTGTATACTTAATTTACTGCTCAATTTCAGCTAACCTTATGCCTCTATGTGACTTCCGTTTCCTTTTTCTCCTCCTTTCCATCCCACTCATGCTTTCCATTCTCTCTCCCACACACTACTTCATTCATCTTCTTTAACTGCTTTAGCTTTGTCTATCTATTTCATCCATTCTTCTATCAGTACCTCCTCCCCTAACATTTTCTTAACATTCTCTTACCATCCTCCGCTTTCCTCCTTTCCTCTCATACGACCATCCCATACATGCCCTCATGTTTCCTCTACCCGTTCACATACTCTGCATTTTCTCTTCGCATCCTTCCCCCAGTACATTGCTTTTTTTACTTCATTTCCCTGTCTCAATCTAGCTTTTCTTGTTCATCTCTTCCCCCCATCCTCTTTCCAGATATGTAGGCAATCCTTCTCTTTTTATCAGCTTATACCATTTATTGTATCTTGATTTCCCTATCCTCCCCATCTATCTGTTACCCCTTGAGCCTCTTCTCTTACCATACTACCCAGAGTTCTCCAGTCTACTCCTAATGTCCATCTAATATATCTCTCTTGCAACTTCTCTATCGCCTTCCTCTCGTTCCATCTCCATATCTTTGTCCCATAGCCTAATACCGGCCAGGCCGGCGTATCAAACAACCTTATTCATCTTTTTTAAGCTGTCTTTTTCCTATTCCCCACGTCTCTTTCATTACCCTTGTCGCTTTCTTAATCCTTTTTCAATTATGCGTCTCAGATTCCCCATTCTGCCTGATAAAACCGAGATATTTAATTTCCTCTACTCCCTCTAACTTTTCACCTTTCCATCTTGCTGACCATTTCTTCTTTCTCCCTCCGCCCTTTTTAAACCTTCGTTTCATCCGTATTAAGTCTCAGTTTTTTCCTATCTAAGTATTTTTCTAACCCCGTAGTTAAACCCGTGCCTTTCTTTCCTCCATCTCCGCCAACAACACTTATATCATCCGCATATGCCAGTGTAAATATTTTTTCTTCCCTTAGCTTTACTCCTCCTCATCCTTCTCTCTTTATCCCCTCTTCCAAATCTGAAATTAATATATTAAATAGGAGCGGGCTTAGTGGACAACCCTGCCTTACACCTCTAGCCAACCAAAAACTATCTCCTATTTATTCTCCCACCCTAACCTTACTTTTTGTCCCTTTAAAAATCTCTACTACTATTTTCCTTAAACCTTTTCTTCCCCGTTTCCTCCATAGCTTTATCTATCTTTTCCTTGTCCAATGAGAAACTTTTTCACTTTTTTCATACTTTTTTAGGCAAGGTTACTTTTTTGCTACTTTTTTCAGTAAAATTATATAAAAAATTGGTCGTACTAATAAATTTCATTTTTTTAAATAAAAATAAAAAATGAAAAAAAAGTGTATGTACTTAAGAAAACTACCCTACCCAAAAAAAAGAAATCAATTAATCAAAATAGAACAGTCGATGGGTTTCTTTTTTTTTTATGAGAGTTGGGATTTTTTTTTTAATCTCATAAATTATCTACTGAGATTTTATGGGATGACTATATCAATTTTCCAGAACAGTTTTCGCCAATATAAAATTATGAAAATATAACATTTTGAACACTTGTTTTTAATGCAAAATTCAACTGTTGAGAATTGTAGAAAATTGAAAATGGGATTTTCATCAGTTGAAAATATAAGAAAATTCAACTGTTGAAAATTCAGTTTTTAATTTTCATTAATTTTTAATAGTTGAATTTTCAACAGTTGAAAATTCAAGAAAAAAGTGAATTTTATATGAAAAAAAAATATTAAAAATGGTATTTTCAGATAATTTTACACAAGAATTTACTAAATAAACATATCAACCCATAAAAAATTTTTTGGTTGAAGATTCATCATTTTAGTTGAATTTCGTCTTTTTGTTTTGAAAATTCATCCCTTTTCGTTAAAAATCTTATTATTTGGTTGAGGATTTAATTATATTGTTAAAAATTGAACAATTTTGTTAAAAAGTCATCCTTTTTTGTTGAAAATTCGTCTTTTTGGGTTGGAAATTCACCTCTTGGTAGAAAATTGAACTATTTGGTACTACTACCTTTCTACAATTACTTTTCTTTCTTGGTTGAAAATTTAACTCATTTGTTAAATTTTGTCGTTTTGGTTTAAAAACTCATCTTTTTTGGTTAAAAATTCAACTGTTTGGTTGAAAATTAATCTGTTTTGGTTCAGGATTCAACTATTTTCTTGAAAATTCGTAGTTTTTGGTTGAATTAAACTATTTTTGATTAAAAATTAAAATCCATTTTGGTCGAAAATTCAACTTCCTGGTAAAAATTGAACTACCTTGTGAAAAATTCTTTTTTTTTCTGTTGAAAATTTATCTTTCTTAGTCGAAAACTGAACTACTTGGTTGAAAGTTGAACTTCTTCGGTAAAAATTCATTTTCTTGTTTGAAGATTCATTATTCTAGTTGAAAATTCATCTCTTTCGTTGAAAATTTATCTTTTTTAGTTGAAAATTAAACTATTTGGTTGAAAATTCATGTATTTTGTCGAAAATTTGTCTTTTCTGGTAGAAAAATGTTATATTTACATAATTTCACATGAGAGTTTACTAAATAAACATTTCAATCCATAAAAGAAGAATTTTGAAAACGTCGATTTTTTCAAAACGGTTCGCTATTGGCAAATAATGTTTTAGTAAATTAATACTCATCCAATGGACTCTCAGTAGGTAATTCATGAGATTTAAGAAAAAATGAAGTAAAAGTATGAAAGAAATTTCCCTTTTAAATACGTTTTTTTTTAGTTTAAGATTTTTACACTGCTTTTTTATTTTTAAAACTAATTTTTGACTGATTTATAAAGGCTACTTTTTAAATACTTTTTTATTTATTTTTCAGGATAATTTTTTTTCAGAAAGATACTTTTTTTATACTTTTTTTAGTTCCACAGAACACTTCGAATCCTGTAATTAACTTTTAGCCTGTAAGCCAGAACTTGGATTAAATAGTTTATGTTTATTTACAGGAGTTCAGAAGAAAGTTCGAAACTCCTATCTTACGTGGACAAGATGCAATGGCTACAGACAACGAACGTAAAATAGCGCAAGAAAGACTGACGGAATTAGTGACAATTGTCAACAAGTGCCTTATCAGACGCACTAGTGCCTTACTTTCAAAGTATCTGCCTCTGAAACACGAACTGGTGGTTTGCATAAAGATGAGCGATCTGCAAAAGGAGTTGTATAAAAACTTCATAAAGAGCGACAGTATTAAGAAGTCGATGCAAGGTAAGTTTATATTTAAATTTTAAGTTCAGCCTCCAGGGTTGCCACAAGGCCTGGAAAACCTGAAAGACCTGAAAAACTTATGGAATTTTGAAAAAGTTCTGGAAAACCTGCAAAAGTTATGGTATTTTGTAAAAGTGACTGGAATTTTTTTTAGTCGCACCTATTTCAAAGTCTTAACAATTATTATAGTACTCAATGGCGAATTTTCGAATTCATACGAATTGATATTTTTTTTGTGAAATCTTTTCAAATCTTCAAAATATTTTGTAATCCTTGTGAAATCAGAGTGTCTACTTAACCGGGAAACCGGGAAGGATCGGGCATTTTGTTTACCGGGAAAAAACCGGGAATTTGATTCAGTGACCGGGAAAAGACTTTGTTGTCTATAATGACGATTATATAAATGATGCTGTTTTGCAATTTTTGTTTATCTCTTTAAATATTTAAATTCTTCGAAATCGTGAAATTGGTTGTACACTCAAACTCGTAAATTAGTATTTATCT
>JAUMHM010000048.1:4480769-4491937 GCA_032362435.1 Melikaiella ostensackeni
CTGGGAGCGACTGCCATCCATGAAAATTACACCGGCTCCCAGTAGAACCGCGATCTGGAACAGGAGATTTTTGAAAAAATATCTGTAATTCTGAATTTGAAAAGGGAATTATCTAAAAGAATTATTATAGTTCAGTCTTTGAATAGAAAATTTTTGAAAAGAATAATAATTTTTAATTGGTTCATGGAATTTTCCAAAAGAAAGAGAATTCTGATTTGTAGCAGTGAATTTTCCAGAAAAATGATAATTTTCAGTTGGAGCAGGAAATTTTCCAAAGCAATCATATGTAATTCTGAATTGTATCACAGAATTAAAAAAAAAATTATAGTTTTGATCTGGGACAAGGAATTCTCCAAAAGAATTATAATTCTGATGTGGAAGAGGAAATTGTCGAGAAGAATTATAATTATAATTCTAACTTGGAACAGTGAACTTTCTAAAAGACTTACAATTTTGACTTAGAATGGGGAATTTTCGAAAAGAATTATGATTCTGATTTTGAGCAGGGATTTTTCAAAAAGTATTACAATTTTGAGATTTTAAAAAGAAGCATAACTCCCAGACTGGGAAAATGAACAATTAACGGGGAGAAAACCGGGAAGTGGCCGGGAATTTAAAATCATCCGTCCGGTAGACACTTTGGAATTCTTTGAAATTTTTGTGAAATTTTGTGAAAAATTGTTTAGAATTCAATAATTGTTATAAAGCTCTTTGCATTAATCAATAAATACATAAGAAATTGTTAGTGAATTATTTTACGATCAGTAGAATGTTTTGAAATTAAATTTAATTGACTGAATTTTTTTGGAAAAGTAAATCTGGAATTTTTTTACAAGTAGATCCTGAAAACCTGAAAAAGTCATGGAATTTTGAAACCAGACTTCTGTAGCAACCGTGAATTTCAGCTTCAGAATTTGGATCCCTAAAATATTAAATGTGAATCTACTTATATTTTTTCTTTTATAGAGAAGGAAAACGCCAAAAAGGGAAGTCTCTCAGCCCTATCAGCGATAACGCTTCTGAAAAAATTGTGCAATCACCCCGATCTGGTCTATGAAAAAATCGCAGAGGGTTCCGAAGGATTTGAAGGAGCTGCGAAGTTGCTCCCAAGCAAGTATAGTACAAAGTAAGAATCCCGAAGAGAAAAAGTATCTGTCATTAATCACTGGAATATCAATATTTTTAAAGAGTAATTTTTGAATCATTTTTGCAGGGAAGTACTGCCTGAGTTGTCAGGAAAACTGATGGTCCTTGATTGTCTTCTTGCCTCGATAAAATCGACCACAACCGATAAGATCGTTTTAGTTTCGAACTACACACAAACCTTGGACCTGTTCGAAAAATTGAGTCACAAACGAGGCTATAAATATGTAAGATTGGACGGTTCGATGTCGATAAAGAAAAGAGCAAAGATCGTGGACAGTTTCAATGATCCGAACAGTGGAGATTTTATCTTCATGCTGAGTTCAAAAGCCGGAGGATGCGGTTTGAATTTAATCGGTGCGAACCGTCTTGTGATGTTCGATCCAGACTGGAATCCGGCGAACGATGATCAAGCGATGGCTCGAGTTTGGAGAGATGGGCAAAAGAAGCCCTGTTTTGTTTATCGCTTCCTCTGCGTAAGTGTCATTTTGATGACCTATTGGTTTATTAAGTACTCAGGGTGGCCGCAGGTCAGGGAAAACCTGGAAATGAGGGAAAAGTTAAGGATTTTGAAAAAAAAAATGGTAACGGTCAGCGAATTTTTGTAAGAAACACTTGAAGTAAGCCACGCAGTCCTGCAGTCACTTGTTTTCAGCTCAAATCACTTTAATAACTTTTCTTTCAATTTCTGAATTAAAAAAATTGTTTTGAAATATTTTAGGGTATGTTAAAAGATTCCAAGGAATTTTCGAGAGCTTTAAAAAGTTTCAAGGGATTTGAAAAGATTTGAGATATTTTAGGATATTTTAAATGATTCCAAGACATATATTCAAGAGATTAAAAATTGGTTAAGAAATTTCTAAAGATTTGAATGATTTAAAGGGTTTAAACAAAATTTTCTCGGGAGTTTTAAGAATTTCCTAGAATTTTTGAAGATATGGAACGATTTTATAGGACCTATAAGGTCTTAGTATATTTTGAAAGATTCCAAGGGATTTTATAAGATTTCCGAGGATTTGAATGATTTTAATGGATTTCAAAGAATTCATTCACAAGGATTGAGGGATCACGTAGGATTTCAAAGATTTTCAGATATTTCAAGGTATTTCTAAAGATTTTATGGAATTTTAAAGATTTTAAGATATTTTGAAAGATTCCAAGGAATTAATTTTCTAGAATTTTGCAGGATCTATAAGATTTTAAGATACATAATTTAAAAGATTTCAAGCAATTTTATAAGATTTCCGAAGATTTCAATGATTTTAATGGATTTTAAATGCTGTCAAGGTGCTTTAATAAATTTTCCAGGATTTTAGGAAAAAATTAGATTTCATAGAATTTCATGGGATATATAACCTTGAATTTTCATGAAGCTCATCAAATTCTTCTGATTTCCCTTAAACTCCTCTAAATTTTACTCCAATTTTACTGAAATCAACGAAATTGTTTGAATTTTGAAATTTTTTCAAATTAGTTTAAATTTTTTTGTGTTTAACTTAAATTGTTTTGAATTATTATGAAGTCGTTAAAATTCTCCTGGATTTCTTATAAGTTTCATCGAATCCTTTTAAATTCAAAAGAGCATTAGTCACTTTTAGTCACACTTTGAGTTAGAAATTAGTCACTTTTGGCCATTTTTTTCTTTTGAATAGGTCACTTTTTTCAAGTAAATTAGGTTGTGGCAGCCCTGAGAATAATAAATTTAAAATTTATGAATTCAAATTTTTTATCCCATTTATAAGCGATTCTATATTTAAAATGTTACAAGATTAGAATTTTGGTCTTTAATTATTAATGGTCAGGAAAAATGAAAAATGAGTCAAGGAAAAATCAGGGACTTTTGAAAATTAAGTTTTGCGGGAAATCGGGAAAACCGGGAATTTTGTTTACCGGAAAGAAAATTCACGTAAAGAATTACAATTCTAAGTTGCGACATGAAATTTCAATCAAGAAATATAATTTGAAGTTCAGTACAGGGAATTTCTGTGAAGAATTATAATTTTTACTTGGGGACGGGAAATTTTAGTGAAGAATTATAATTTTGAGTTTGGGATAGGGAATGTCAGGTGTTTCAACTCAGAATTATAATTATTCTTTTCCGGAATTCCCTATTCCAAATCAGAAATCCTTGAAATATTTTTAAATGATTAGAAATCTCTTGAAATCTTTAAACATCATTTGAAATCATTCAGATCTTTTGAACTCTTAAATTCACTGGGAGAAAACCGGGATTTAAAAATCATCCGTCGGGTAGACACCCTGTTTATAATAATTATTTTTTAATTTTCAGACTGGAACAATTGAGGAGAAGATTTTCCAGAGACAGGCTCACAAGAAAGCCTTAAGTTCCACTGTTGTCGATCAAGACGAAGACGTGGCGAGACACTTTACTCTCAGCGATTTAAGGGATCTTTTCAGATTGGAAGAGAATACGGTTTCTGATACGCATTCCAAGTAAGTCTTAATTTTCTCTATCCGCTTTCAATTTCGGAAGCGGCCGAGTTTTGTGGCTTCTAAGTTTGATTTTCCAATTTAAGCTTTACGGAATTTAAAGTGTAAAAATTTTACTTTTCAGGTTCAAATGTGAGCGATGTGTGAATGGAGTGGAAGTAAAAGGACCCCCTGAGAATTCGGATTGCACATCTGACTTGTCGGATTGGAGACACGCTCACAATCCGAGACATTTGCCAGACATTCCGCTTCGACAATGCTGGTCCAGTGGAATCTCCTTCGTCTTCCATCATCGATCTCACGAACAAGTTACAACGTAGTAGGTATGTTTTGTGCATAAAAAAAGAGTCAAATATTTGTAGAGAAATATTGTCTATCGACAGTTTTGTTCATAGTGCTGGAGTACGTCCATTTAATTTAATAAATTATAATTTAGTAGGAAAATAATTCGTTTCTGTTAAGATTATGTAATTTATGTAGTCTACTTTTTTAGGTATAATATATGTAAATTTACATATGGAAGGATTTTGTGATCTTTGACTTGGATTTTTGAAATTTTTGATTTCCTTTTGAGTTCCGATTGTATTACATTTCGTGATTAAACCAAAACATCTTTAGACAATAGATATTTTATTTATTATTCTGAATCAAAAAATAGCAGATACGAATAGAAAAGATTTGAACCTCTTTATTTTGAAAGTACATTTTTATTACATACTATTTTTCAAATCTTTTTAGAAGTAAATTCCTTTAAGGATTTTCGCCGAGCTTCTTTTTCCTTCAAAGCATTTTTATATTTAAAATAGGACTTTTTTGCCCCCAAATGAGGATTGATGACCTTTTCTGTCTTTCTTTTTATTTTAAGAGTCTGCGATTTTTTTATTTCACTTTCATCGACAGCAATGTTTACTTCAATTCTATTCATGAATGAAGATTCCTCTTTACCCTCTGGAGGATCTTTTTTATTCATTTTTTTCAATTTCTTATTTACTTTAGTCAAAATCTTATTATAATCGATTTCATTTTTACTATACCTATTCTTTGAAAACAGTTTCGTTCCGTTTTTCCCGTTTATTCTAATTAATAGGTTTTCTGCTGGATCTTCAACCGATTCTTCCAAACTTCCAATCACTGATATAATTCTGGAAGCATCCTCTGCTACATTTATATTTTCTTGCAAATTGGAAACTGCATTTTCCATAAACTCTGATTTTTGAGTAGTTTTAGAATTTTTATTTTCTTGTTGAATTTCCGTAGATCGTGAATTTTCACTTATATCTTCTAACTGTTCGTAACTATTAATCTCTTTTTTTCTTTCGAATCTTGTTGAATTTTGAGGCTCCTGAAAATTCAAATAAAGTTTAATTATTACCTCAAAACTATATTTTTAAATAAAAGTTTGGATACCTCTGATTCTCTTGAATTTTCGAGACCCAGAATTATATTGTCCTGATCGTCGAAATCTTCTCTGGAAAAATCGTCTTCGATTTGATAATTTTTTATGGTTTCTGTACTTCTTCTAAAATTAAGAATGAGTAAAAAATTTGAAGTCTCTTTTATTTGAAAATAAATTGGTGTAATACTTACGCATTTTTTATTGAAATGCAGGCATGGATTTTAATTAAAACATAAAATATTTGATCGACTTTCATTTTAAGTTTACGTACAACAATTCGTAAATTATAGTAGTTACAGATTTTAGTTTATGGTTTTCTTCGAAGAATAAAAATTGCTTCACAATTCGTGATTCATAGACTGTTTTGCACCAATTTACAAGAAGGCAGAATTGCGAAATAGCTTCATTGATTGTTTGTTGAAAAGAAATAATCTTAATAGCCGACAACTTGAATGTTGATGCAATTGGTACAAATATCCAATCCACATTAATGATTGCAAATAAGGTGGTCAAAACTTTCTAGATTTTTAAATTTTATAAATTCCGTAGAGTATATTTTTTTATTCTTGATTTATTCATAATTTTTGAGTTAAAATGAATAACTGTTTTATCAAGCGAAAATACTATTTCAGTTTTTAAAAATGTGCTCTATTGTTTGTTACTTTCCATAATCGTGACTTTTGACCCAGCGTTTTCTTTTTCTCACCGAATCGTTGATTCTGAATGGGGCCGTTCCAAAACTACGTCATGTGACATCACACATAGAAAATATAAATGCGAATAATAATTTTTTGAAATGCTTAAAAAAATGAAAACTAGTGATTTTATTTTACAAGTAAAGCATCTAAATGCAGACTTCACACTCTCTCCCCTCTTTTAAAGAATTCCTCCTTTTTGCCCTGTTTTCAAGAAACTTCTCCTATTTCCCCCTTTTCTCGTTTTTTCGCTTAAATGCGAACTGAATTAGTAGAACCCAATAAGAAAATCCAATTTTTTTTTCGAAAGTTAATTTTTTTCAACTGCAAATTTAACTATACCATTTTTGGTTGAAAATTGCTGGTTTTTAGTTTAAAATTAGCTATTTGGTTGAAAATTAACTTTTTGGTTGAAAGTTCATATTTTCGGGTGAAAAATTCAACTGTGATGTAGAAAATGTATGTATTTTGTTGAAAAATTCGTCTTTTTGAGTAGAAAATTAATCTTCTTGATTGAAAATTCAATAATTTTGTTGAAAATTTAATTATTTTGTAAAAAAGTAATCTTTTTTGGTGGAAAATGTGACTGTTTTGAACATTTGTCTTTTTTTATACAAAATACATCCTTTTCGATTGAAAATTCAACTGTCTTCTAAAAATTCGTCTTCTTGCCTTGAGAATTCAACTATGTATTTGGTTGTAAATGCAACTGTTTGGTTGACAATTAATTTTGTTGTTTTTGAAAATTCAACTACTTGGTTCAAAATTCATCTTTTTTTTGAAAATTGACCTGTTTTGTTGAAAATTTATCTTTTTAGGTAGAAAATTCGTCCCTGTTGATTGAAAATTCATCTTTCTTGGTAGAAAATTCAACTTTGTTCTAAAAAAACGTCTTTTGGCTTGCAGATTCAACAATTTGTTCAAAAACTATTTGATTAAAAATTCGACTATTTTGTTGAAAATTTCTCTCTTTTGATTGAAAGTTCAACTATTTGGTTGTAAATGCATCTGTTCAGCCTAAAATTACTTTTTTTGTTTCTCGAAAATTCACCTATTTTATTGAAAATGCAATATATTTCAACTCGAAATCTTGAGCGTTTCATATTGAATTCAATATGGTACCTATACATTGATTTTATTTCAAAAAATTTATTTTCCTATCATTCCCCTATTTTCGAGAAAAATCATCCTATTTCCCCTGTTTTGAGAGCATTTTGGGCTGTGAAGTCTGTTAGAATATTATTTTTGTATGTTTTGTGTTTTATTTTAGGCGTTTATCAAATGAAACCGCAGAAAGAATATTGACTTGAAGGGGGACGTCACCCTGGGGAGTTCAAGCTTTGTGTGTTAATCTGTGTCGAAGAAGGGGAGGGATGGAAAAAATTTTCAAAATAGCGTGACGTAGTTTTTGTATGGCCCCAATGACGCAAAACTCTATTCTGCCATCAGAAAAAAATGAGAAAATATTTCGTGTTCAATTAATATTACATTATAAACTTTGAAGCCATAAAACTATAAAAAAATAAATGAAAGCAAGCTGAAATAAATTAAATCCAATGTTTTGAATTTGGTTATTAATATCATGACTTTTAAAAGCGCAGGTATTGCGCAGGTGTAAATTGGAAGCCAGAAGCTGTTTCAGATCGATAGAGAATCTTATTATTAATTTAAAAAACTAACAATAACTCTATGAGATTGAATTTTCAAGTCTCTAGACATTTTTGTTGGCTTAAGACAATAAAATGATTTATTTATGATTATAATATAATATCATTTATACTTGTTAAATAAAGAAAAAATAAAGAATCGAAGAGGACAATTTTATTGAATAAATTAATTTAAATTATGAATGTAAGTAGGTATCATTCTTCAGATACCTATTAAAAGCTTACTTTAACGGGAAAATAAATCACTATGTGTATATATAAATAACTGTACTTTTACATTCCGGTGTTTCAGTGTGAAATATTTTGCTTACCTATATCTGTACCAATTATTTTATTTATTCACTTTAATTAAATTTGAAACTTCTTTATTCATATTATTCAAGAAAGAATATGTTTAGTTAAATGCTTTTTTTATAAGATAATATTTTTTGTAAGATCTAATAGTAAAGAAAACCATATTGGGCGACTTGAAATCATTTTAAGAGTAAAATTTAAGTTTCAAGAAAAGTCCGATACAAAGGTTTGTTTCATTAAAAAAATTTGTAAAAAAACAATTCCCAAAATTATTCATCAAATTATGAATAAATAATACGAATAATAATAATTGTGAGTTTTTTTTTTAATTTCGTGTTTAAATTTTTAAAAATAGCCCAAAATATTGAATATTATCTCCGGTTATTCAACTTCCGGATTCCGTTGTGAGTACGTAGAAGGGGAATTTGAAAGTTGACCATTCACTATCTAATAAACAAGATCATTTTATCTACTCTGTTGAAAATTACTTTTCAATAATATTCTTATTAATACATTTTTAAACATTATTTAGCCTAATTGAGAAAATAAATCGACATTGACAACTAAAATGATAAACGCGAAAGTAATATAAAGAAAGGATTCTCCAAGATAATTATAATTAGTTGAAATGTTGAATTTAAAAAGTTTTTTTTTAAATTGGAACGAACGAGGAAAATGTTTCAAAGATTTGTTGAGCAACACAATGTGAACAAATTATTATTAGAAATATGTTTATTAGGGTGATTAAAAAAAAAATTATTTTCGAAACTGAATACGCACACTAGCCTAAGTTGTACCTTTTTAGTCAACAAAACAAAATAAAAATTTTGAATCGGATATGAGTTAGAGGTCTCCTATTGGAGTTTTGTCTCTTTTGTTGATTTTTTGTTGTTTTCATGTTCTCAATGCCTTGAAATGCATATATGCATTAAATTTGTCTACATATACAGTTGTCTCCTTTTCTATTACTATCATTGTAAATAACTTAGTGAAAAATTTTTAACTAATTTTTAAGGAAAATAATGATTTTTTTCACTTGTTCCACATTTTTCTATAATAAGTAACTTTTTTCATTATTACTTATTGCATATTCTAATTATCTGTATGTCAAATTCTTTAGAAAAATGTGAAACAAGATGGAATTATTATTTTCCTTAGAAATGAGTATAAAAATTTTGATTAAATTATGTACAATGATGGTACTGTAAAAGGGGATAAATTTATGTGTATCAAAAATTTAAGGTAGTTGTGCCGAAAATCAGGTCCCTGTAAAAAAAAAGTTTGCTACGATTTCAAGAACTGAAATTATACTATCAGTCTTATGAAAGAAAAAACAACTTTTTATTAAATAAGTTTAAAACTTATGACAAATAATGATTTTAGCAACATTTTTTGTAATTAAACTTTTTCTTACTCTAGCTTTTTACCAATTTAAAAAAAAATGGTTGAATTTCAATAAATCATGGCTTATTTTTTTGTGGAAAACATTCCCTACAACTCTACTGTTAAGAAATTTTGAAAATAAGTAAATAATATTTAAATATAGTTATTTGTTTAAAAAATGTTTCCTTTTTTAAAAAGTTTTTCAACGATTTCAGTCACTGAAAAATTTACTTTCAAAATTGGAAACAGTAAAGTTGTAAAGTATTTTCCCCGGAAAAATAAGCCATCATTCATTAAAATTCAAAACCATTTTTCAAAATTTGGTAAAAAGTGATAGTGAGGAAAAATTTAATTGCAAAAAACATTGTTGAAATAAATGTTTTTTGTAAGTTTTAAAATTTTGTTATCAAAAATAATGTTTCTTTATTTGAAATTACAAAATCAGTAATATTATTTTGATTCTTAAAATTATAGAAAAACTATTTCTTCCAGAGATCTGATTTTTGGCATAACTACAATACATACATTTTCAAGTCATTGAGAAAATAAAAACAAGAAAAAATCAATAGAAATACAAAACATTTTTTGGAAAAAAATTGTTGACTAAAAAGGTACAACTTTCAAAGAGATGATCCGAGTTTGTTTGTTTTTTTTTTAATCTCATAAATTCCCTTTTGACATTTCATTCGATGACTATTAATTTGCCTAAACATTATTTGCCAATGGCTACCCAATATCGAAAAAATCGGCTTTTTCAATTTTTTTTTCATGGATTGAAATGTTTTTTTATTAAATTCGATTCAATTTTAAAAAATGCATTTTTAACAAAGGAGTTCAACTTTCAACCAAGTAGTTTAATTTTCAACCCAAAATATGAATTGTCAACCAAGAAAATTAATTTTTTCTTAGAAAAGACGAATTCTCAACTAAAAAAGATAATTTTTCAACCAAAAAATGAATTTCTAACAAAGTACTTCAACCAAGTAGTTGAATTTTCGACCAAAAATTATTTTAATTTTAAATAAAAAAATAGTTGATTTGTACCAAAAAAGACGAATTTTCAACAAGAGAGTTGAATCTTCAACCAAAACAGATAAATTTTCTAGCAAAAAGTTGAAATTTTAACCAAAAAAGTTGAAGTTGTACACCAAAAAGACGAAATTGAACAAGAGTTAAATTTTCAACCAAGAAATATTTTTCTGTCAAGAATTTAGAAAAACAATTTCAACCAAACTATTGAAGTTTCACGCCAAAAAAATGAATTTTCTTCAAAACAGTTGAATTTTCAACCAAAAAGGATGACTTTTTAACAAAACTGTTAAATTTTCAACAAAATAATTAAATTCTCAACCAAATAATAAGATTTTTGATTTCAACGAAAAGAAATTAATTTTCAAACAAAAAGACGAAATTCAGCTAAAATGATGAATCTTTAACCAAAAAAATGAATTGTTAATTGTTGAAAATTCAAGAAAAAAACGGCGACTCCTTTTCGAAAAAACCTATTTTTTCAAAAAAATTTGTTATGGATGGAAATGTTTATTTACTAAATTCTCATGTAAAATTATGTAAATATAACATTTTTAACACTTGTTTTTAATATAAAATTCGCTTTTTTTCTTGAATTTTCAACTATTAGAAATTAAAGAAAATTGAATTTTAAACAGTTGAATTTTATAACTTTATATTAAAAGCAAGTATTAAAAATGTCATAATTACATAATTTGACAAAGAATTTAATAAATAAACACTTTAATCCATAAAAAGAAATTTTGAAAAAATCCAATGTTTTCGATAACAGGTAGCCATTGTCAAATTAATAGTCATCCGATGAAATCTTATAGGCTAGGGTACGTGCGTATTAGTTTCGAAAATCATTTTTTTTGCCTTATAAAATGAATCACCGTATTATACATTCTTGGTACCTAAAGAGCATAACTTTGAAATAAAATATATTATTTTTAATTATTATTAATT
This sequence comes from Melikaiella ostensackeni, assembly GCA_032362435.1. Classification (NCBI taxonomy): domain Eukaryota; kingdom Metazoa; phylum Arthropoda; class Insecta; order Hymenoptera; family Cynipidae; genus Melikaiella; species Melikaiella ostensackeni. The sequence continues at coordinate 4,491,776 of JAUMHM010000048.1, forward strand.
ATTAAATATAACATTATTGAAATAACATAATTTCGCGATTCAGGATGTGCTTTTTAATTTTTATAACTTTCAAAAATTCAAACAATTTAATAATCGGTGGGGAAATTGTATTGACCCTCAATAGTAAAATTCGTAAGGAATGTTGATGTTCGTTATTGGCTT
>JAUMHM010000048.1:4498854-4510414 GCA_032362435.1 Melikaiella ostensackeni
TTGCATCGAGTTGGAGGATTTTTGTCGAAATGGAAGGGAGGAAATTTTGGTTGTCAAGGTTTCTTACACTGGGAGAGACACTTCTTATGTTTTTATCATTTTTATTGAGTTGGAAGGGAGGAAATTTTAGTTATTATTTATTAATCGTTTTTCTGAATTGGAAGAGGCCATTTTTTCTATTTAGCATTTTTATTGAGTGGACGGGGGGCAACTTTGGTATTTTTAACATTCAGATGAAAGGGGGAACTTTTTATTTTCAATTCTGTACTGAATTAAAAGAGGGACATGTTTTATTTTTAACAGTATTGTCAATGTTAGTTCAGTTTTGATTACTTCAAATGAAGTTACCGAATAATACAATTTATACAAAAAAAATACCGCAAAAATCAACCTCTTTACTTTGTTTTACACAGAGAAACAAAAGAGCAAAGATTTATAGATTTTATCATTTTTTATCATTAATGACAGTCAAGTTTGAATGAAATGAAGGCTATTTATGAGAAAAGAAATAAAAGTTTTCTTACTTCAGAATAACGCTTATTTAACTTCAGACATTTTATCAAGCAAGTTCTGGAAGTAGCTTGATAACATTATCTCCGTATTAGTCATTAGTAGTTACTTTATACTGTTTTTCACAGGCTTTCGTAATGCTTAAAGCGATAGCCAACAAACTTGGTGAAAAAACGTGAGTTTCAAAACTCCGAACTGGTTAAATTTTTAAAATATAGCAATTTTTTTACTTAATTTAATCTCCCCCCCCCCCCAAATTAAAAATTGCTAACTCTTCATATAAATTCACATAAAATCGATTTTTCTGTATTTTGAAAGGGTGAAAAGTTAATTAATTATTAAAAATCTGGATGTAGAAATTACCATGAAAATGTTAGGACTAGATAGAAAAATTGAATATAAAAAATCGCAATTTTCAAGCACCACACGTTTCATCGCATCATTGGTTTTTAGTTGATTCTGTTCAATGCTAAAAAACAAATAAGTGTGCTGAAACATAGTTATTATGATCTCTAGGGATCCGGAAAATGAAAATGATGACTTGGAAGATGGAGAGATTCCTTCTGACGAAGATGACGAAGTCGTGCCAATTCCAACGCCAAAACCGCCGCCGGTGGAACCCCTAAGACCGTCAAAACCCAAAGGGGAATCCCCGAAGTCTAATAAGAACTTCGATAATAAGAACTTCGATAATAAGTTCAGTAAGAACAAAAAACAACCAACACAAAGTGCAGGTAGCAATGATAGGGCGAGTAAATTCAACAAAGGCCCAACTGAAGATTGGGCCGGAGATGTTGAAAAAGCGATCAAGGCTGCTCTAGATAAAGATAAAGACAAAGAAAAATCGAGACACCAAGACAACAATTCTAAGTCCAAGAACAATAGGAGTAAAAATAGGAAAAGGTCGCGCGATGATAAAGAAGAAGACCGAGTAAAAGATCAAAAGGTTTCTTTCTATTTAAGATTTTTTTCTGATTTATCTAATATAAATTTTCGATTCTAATGTTCTAATCAATTTCAGAGGAGAAAGGCGAGCGAAGAAGAAAATGGCAACGAGGACGACGACGAGATGCTTTTTGTCCGAGGAGCTTCTCCAGTTAGGAAAGGATCCCAGGAAAATAGTTCGCCATCAAGGCGGAACAACGATCACGAAAACTATGACAGTGGTTCCGAATACGAGGATCGTCCAAACGTGAATCGGCATCGAGATAATGACAACAAACGCGGTGCACGAGGAGGTAAATCTCCAATTTTGAGACCCTATTTTAATTTCTTCTTTAAAGGCCTCATTTTAATCAAATTGTCTTTTTGATATTTTTTTCAGGTCGTCGTGGTGGAAAGAACGAGCGTGGTGGCAAGAGTAGCAAGGGACGAAATCAGGCCCGAAACGAGCGAAATGGTCGGAGGAACCAGCCGAACAACGATCATGGTCAAGATCCTGATGCGATTTGTGTCTACTACATGCAGGGGAAGTGTCATCGGGGCGACGACTGTCCGTTTTCCCACAACGCTTTGCCTCCACGGAAGATGGAGTTGTGTAAATTTTATCTCATGGATTGTTGTGCTAAGAGGGATAAGTGTCTTTATATGCATCATGACTTTCCATGCAAATTCTTTCATACAGGGTTAAAGTGTAGTCAAGGAGACAACTGCAAGTTCTCGCATCAGCCCTTGAACGAGCAGGTAATTTATATTCAATATTAAGAAATTCGTTTTTTGTATGAAGTATTTATCGTCTTATTCAAAAGTGTTATTGTTCTGCTTTCCAGGTGAAGAATATTCTACTCAAGCATTTGGAGACTGCACCGAAAGAAATCCTCGGTAACTTCCCAAGACTGAGCAGAGATGGTGCTTTGACTATGATCAACAACACGGAAAAGAATTTGGCCCAAGGTCAGGATGCCAATCAAAAAATTCCAAGTCTGTTCGAACTGAATATCGGAAATGAAGAGAAAGAAGAAGGTAAAAGAAACTCATGACCCTCTTGTCAGGATGGCTCCTGATCGGGAAAAGTCCGGGAATTTGATTCACTGATATCTGTAATTGTGAATCTAAACAGGGAATTTTCTAAAAGAATTATTATAATACTTACTTTGAACAGGGAATTTTCCAATAGAATTATATTTCTGATTTACACCTGGATTTAAAAAAAAAGTATAATTCTGATTTGGACCCGAATTTTCGAGAAAAAATGAAAATTTTGAGCTGGAATAGGAAATTTTCCGAAGAAATTATATGTAATTCTGAATTTGATCAAAGAATTTTCGAAAAAAAAAAAACATAATTCAGATCTGGAACAAGAAATTTTCCATAAGAATTATAATTGTGCTTCGGAACAGTGAATTTTTCAAAATAGTTACAATTCTGTATTGGAACGGCGAATTTTCCAAAAGAATTACAATTTTAACTTGGATCGGGGAATTTAAGAAAAGAATTATAATTCTGACTTGGAAAAGTGAATTTTTCAAAATAATCACAATTTTAATTTGGAACGGGGAATTATAGAAAAGAATTATGATAATGATTTGTAATAAATAATTTTTGAAAAGAATGATAATTTGCAGTTGATTCAGGGAATTGTCCAAAAGAATTATAATTCTGACTTGGAACAGTGAATTTTTCAAAATAATTACAATTTTGGTTTGGAACGGGGAATTTTAGGAAAGAATTATGATTCTGCTTTGGAGTAAGGAATTTTCGAAAAGAATTATGATTCTGATTTGGAACAGGGAATTTTCCAGAATAATTACAATTTTGACTTGGAACTGGGAATTTTCCAAAATAATTAAAATTTTGACTCGCAACGGCGAATTTAGAAAAGAATTATGATTCTGCTTTGGAACAAGGAATTTTCGAAAAGAATTATGATTCTGATTTGGAACAGGGAATTTTTCAAAATAATTACAATTTTGACTTCGAACGGGGAATTTTTGCAAAAGAATTAAAAATCTTAGGACATGGAAATTTCAAGAAGAAGTATATATAATTTCCAGACCGGGAACATGAAAAAGTGATCGAAATAAAACCGGGAATTTAAAATCATCCGTCGGATAGAAACTTTGATTATTAAAAGGACTTAAACTTCTATAACCTAAGTTTATATCATTAAAATGAATGAAGTCGAGTACAATAACAAAAATTTTCAGGTTCTGGTGGGACGGAAGATTCGAATGGCCAGAAGACTACCGCCAAGGAGAGGAAATCTTCTGGAAAGAAGACTCGCTGGGGTTCAGACGAAGATCGAGTTCCCTACGAGCAGATTATGCTCTTGCAATCTGCAAATCAACTCGGTCTGCAGCTTCCAAATGCTGCTCTCGATCTTGCAGTTCAGGAGCATCTTCAACAACAATTGATGAAGCCCCAAAAGATTGCAATGGATTTCTACAGTGAGGCTAATCTAAGCGATGCAAACAATGCGAAAGCTAAGGAGGACTTTACGAAAGACGTGGAAGAAGACGAAATTCGGGCACAGGTAATTTCTTTGAAGTAACTTTGGCGTCTACAAAAGACAAGGTTCTATCTTCAAATGTAAGTAATCATCTACATTGTCTTTTTTTTTTTTGCAGTCAAAAGGAAAAGCGGCTCAAGCAGCTCCAAAAGACGTTGATTTGCGGCAGCTCTTGAGTGGGACGAATAAACCTACTCGTGTTGTGTATATAGCAGACGAGATAGCTAACATCACTAAATCGAAAGAGGAAGAAGAGAGTGACCAGGAGGAGGAATCTGATCTTGTGATTGAAATGCCGGTCGATGAGGAGGAACCCGAAAAGGAAAAAGACCTCAGTAATTCTGAGGGTGAGATTTCTAATCAAATCAAATTAACCTAATCCTCAACATCTTTTCTAAACTTTTTTAACTTTAACTTCCAGATTTACAAGCATCTCAATCCATGAGGACTGACAAACCACCATCTCCAAATTCTCTGTCACAAGAGATGCCGCCGAATTTGCCAAAGAAAGCCCAGGAGTTGTTCATGCGAATTCAGCAACAGCAGCGCGGTGCTCAGGACAGTTTTAAGAACCTCGAAGACGAGGAAAATAAAGAATCTGGACCCCAGGACGATTGGTATTCCGACGATGATGATGATGATGACGCCGACGAAAGCGGCGGTCTCACAATCGATGTTCGGAACGACGAAGATCAAGAGATGCCGGAAGTGAAGGTGAAAGTCGAGTCAAAAGGTCCTCCACCCTCGAATATTCCACAACCCGCACCCTTCGTTGATAAACTCGGGGATTTGAGCAAAATCGACATCAGCGCAGAGGTGTCGAAACTGCTGTCTTCCCTCAAGGCAAAGAGCAGCAATACTGCGCCGACACAACGAAACTTTGAGGATACCGAAATTAAGATAAAACGCGAACAAAACTCGCCGATCGACAGCAAAGAAAGGATTCTAGATTCCATCAAACTAGAGAAGGAAGAATTCAGTCCGAGATCTACACCTCCTCAAGTACTCGCTGCTTCCAGAGATCCTCGCATGCTTCGAGACCCGAGAGAGTCCAGAGATCCTAGGGAATCTAGAGATTCGAGGGATTCTCGAGATCCTAGAGAGTCTAGAGATCCTAGAGAATCTAGAGATCCTAGAGAATCTAGAGATCTTAGGGAGAGCGAATCTAGAGACCCGAGAGATCCCCGACAGCGCAGAGAAGAACAAAAATCAGTTTCTGCGACAAAACCCGAAACCAAGGATCACAGGTCTTATAGATTAGAAACTAGCATATACAGTTCCGGGATTATTGCAATGGACACGCCAATGGATACGGACCTTCGAGCCCGTGCGGATCAAGATCATCGAAGAAAGGACATGGACTTAAGGCAGTGCTTTGCAGATTTCGGAGACACCGACCTCAGAGTTGTGGGAGGAACCTTCACAAATGCCTCTGGGAAGTCTGACATTGATCTTCGTCAAATGCTGACTTTGCCTTTCAAGCCAGTCCCCTCCCATGTACCTTGTACCGAAATAGATGGTAGCATAGCTTCTCATCCTACGATTCCCTACAAGGTCCAAGTCGTCGATATCCCAAGGCCCGACTTCACAGGCCTCAAGTTGACAAAGAACGACCCCCAAGTGAAATACGACCCTCGCCTGAGGAAAATCTTTCGGATTCCGTTAAACGATATCGCTGATTCGCCGATGTCCCCTCCACCCGTGAAACTAAACATACCCAAGTCCCCACCACAAATCCGAGCGGACCCAAGACGCAAAGCGCTCGAGTCCCAAGGTCCATCTCAGAGTTTGCCTCCCCAGGGTATGAATCCTGGCATTCCTCATCACCAGGGACCTCCCGAAATGAATATGAATATGGGACCCTACATGCCTGGGCCTGTAATGCAAGGCATGCCGATGATGATGGGCCCGAATCCAATGATGGGAAATATGGGACCAATGATGGGAGGATCCATGCCACCAAATATGCAGATGATGGGTCCAAATATGGGACCCAATATGGGTCCAAACATGGGACAGAATATGGGCCCAAGCATAGGACAGAATATGGGTCCAAACATAGGACAGAATATGGGTCCAAACATGGGACAAAATATGGGTCCAAACATGGGGCAAAACATGAATCAAACCATGGGACAGAATTTCGATCCTCGTTTCAACACACAGAGAAATAACGGAGCAGGACTCCTGGGACCTGGGCCTATGGGATATGGGCCTGATGTTGGGCCCAATTTTGAAGGGGGCTATCCTAACGGGAACTTCAATAATTTCGGACCTGGGCCAGATCATAGGAATTTCGGAAACAATCCTGACGGACCGAATTTCGGAAATGGGGGTGACTGGAACGGGAATCAGAATCAAAATCGGAGAGGCGGAAGGATGCGGAGGAGGAATCGAAACAAAAATGGGCCTTCGATGAATCGATCACCTTCGTAGAATTTTAAGAGCGGGGGCTGTTAGGTCTATTGTAATTGTATCCAGAGCTGAGTTTTTGAGGGAATATTCAAAAACTGAATAACAAATATGAACTCCAAAGAAGAAAAGCGGCAATTAAAAGCAGAATAGATTAAATAGATTATATGCATGGAATTTTATCAAGGTTGAAAAATTTTGTGAATCGGTTTATTAGAATTCTCTGCTCTATTATTTTAATAATTAGTACGCTATCTCCGAATTTCAAAAAACATTGTTTTTCTAATAATCAATTCTATTACTTTAAGTAATGTTAAATTATGAATGTAAAAGTTGTAAATAGCGAAATTAGAATACGGATTGAGCAATATTCGATCTTAGAAGTAAGGACTTTTGAATCAGTCTCATAATTTGAGGCCAGATTCGCATATTCAACACAAAATTTTTTAATTATAAATCATTGAGCAATTAGATATATATTTTACCGCTTTTCTTATTTGGGCGGTAGTAATAGATGGACAGTTTTTAGATTCCATTTTAATCCAATATCAATCTGATGGAAGTCACATCTGCGATTGTTGGAGAAGGATCTTTTTTTTTATTTTTGCGTTGATATGATCCGAAAGTTTAATTAGGAATTGATTTTTTTTATATAAGCTCAGCTCTGATTTTCTCGAGCTCTTGAGTTTGTTGTTGCGAGAGTCTCGGGAAGTAAATTAGTCAATATTGTAAATTCAGCTACTCGGCATGAGAAAAATGGTTGTAGATTTAAGATAAGTTCTATAATGTATATATCGATGATGTACATTCAGGAGATGATGAGTATGAAAATAGTGATTGAAGAACATATTGACGTTCGAAAAAAGTAAGAGATTGTGAAATCGAGATTGTCTGAATTAGCTTCGATTTTATTTTTTTTACGTCTTCCCCTGTACATAGTACATACATAAATTGCGGTTAATTTGTAAGATGTACATACGTTATTAATGCAAAATATATTTGTCTACTTATGAAGTCTGATTTGATAAAATATACAAGAAAATCATTTTCAACCATCAAATACACATGACATGTTGCTACTTCGATTACCTGTGAAAAAATTATTGTTTTCCGCAAAAACTGTTCTTGGAATACGTTAGATTCAACAATCAAGATTTCTTACGTCCGGAGGTTCGAACTTATTTATTGATTTTGTTTAACACTAACTTAAGAAATATTTTTTTTACCCTATGAAAATAAATTATTTTGTTGAATGTAAATCTCGAATATTTCGAAAACATTCCGAATTAGTTTAATAATTAATCCTTCTTCCGTAAATGACGTCACGCTTTTTGGATCTCTGTCCCGCTAGAATATTTCTTTCTCACACTAGTGATGTCATTTACGGATAAAGCCTAATAGTTAAATCCTTCCGCATATGCAATCAATTAGACTGATGCCAATAAAAAATAAATGATTTGTTTGATTGCAGTTAAACATTGGTTTCCTTTATTTTATAGATTTAATTTTTGCCGTTACGGTAAGGTATCAGAGTAGGAAAGAGTCATTTTCTGGTAAAATCGGCTTTTTTAGGAAATTAAAGATATAGGTTTTTGTTAATTAACATAAAGGAATAATTTTTCAAATAATTGAGCTAGATTTTATCAGAAGATGAAGTCTGACTATAGTTTTTAGTGCGTTACCGCAGTCAAAGGCTCTGCACGGATAGCCGCGAGATCCAGTCGGGCGTCCACCTCGTCGTCCAGTTCACCCACGATTGCCCTGAAAAAATAAATGAATAGTTAATATAGATAGAGAAATCTATAGTCAATTTTAATTATACATATTTATGAGGGAACGCCCATTAATTACGTAAGGATGATTCTTGAAATCTTAGACCCCCCTATTGTAAGGATTCGTAAAAATGTTGTTCCCCCCACTTCTTACATAAGATTATAAATTTTACTCAATATATGAATACTATATCAATTATTTTAACTGTAAACGAGATTTCAAAATTTTTGAAAGATTTCCAGTGATTTGATAGGATTTAAAGAGATTTTAAAGTATTTCAAAGGACTATAAAGTGTTTCAAAGAATTATTAAATTTTTGCGGAATTTAACGAGATTTCCAAAACTTTTTATGGATTTCAGAAGAATCCAAGGAATTACAAAAGTTTGAGGGTATTTCAAACGATTCCAAAGGATTACAAGAGGTTTCACAGGTTTAAAGTGACTAAAAGATTTCAAAAATTTGAAGAAATTGCCTAGTAAAATTACAGACGGAATCTCAATTTTTTCAAGTGTTTTTACGGTCTTTCAAGAGATACCGAAGGATTTCGACAGATTTTTAGGGAATTAAGAACGATTTCCGCGAATTACAAAGAATTTTAAGGGATTTTAGGAGATCTCGAAATATTTCAAAATAAGTTACGGGATTTCAAGAGATACCGAGGTATTGTCACGAATTTTGAAGGATGTCAGGAAATTTTAATTGGATTCGGAAGATTTGACGGAATTTCAAAAGATTTAACGGGATTTCAATCAATTTTAAGGGATTTTAACGGATTTGAAGCGGTTTCGACAATATCATGGGATTTCAAAGGATTTAAAGAGATTTCAACAGATTCCAAATTATATCTACGGATTTTGGAGGATTTTGTAAGATTTCAAAAGATTTAACGGAATTTCAATCAATTTTAAGAGATTTTAACGGATTTAAAGCGGTTTCGATAATATCATGGGATTTCAAAGGATTTAAAGATATTCCAAAGTATATTTACGGATTTTAGAGGATTTCATAAGATTTCAAAAGATTTAACGGAATTTCAAAGGATTTCCGAATATTATAAAGTATTTTAAGGGATTTTGAGGAATTTTAATGGCTTTAAAAATATTTTGAAATATTGGAAGGGATTTCAAAGATTTCAGGGGATCTCGAAATATTTCACAGAATTTCAAGGATTAACATGAGATTTTAGGGGATTTCCAAGGATTTTAAAGGATTATAAGGGATTTCTATGGGATTTTGAAGATTTCAAAAGAATTCACAGAACGTAAAAGAATTTTAAGGGATTTTTACAGTTTTTAAAGGATTTCCAAGTAGATCAATCGTTTTAAAGGAATTTCAGAAGATTACGTACGATATCCAAGGATTTCAAGGAATTTCCACATGATTTACAAAATTTCAAGGACTTCCACGAGATTTCATGAAAGGTGTAAAATAGTACATTGTGCTACAAAGTGAAAAATCGCAGCTTTTTCACCGTGTGGCAAACTATACTTTTTCTGTAATTCGTATAAAAAATAACAGTTTTTGACGCAATGGTGGGAGCCCACCTTTACTTATGCTAAAGCATACCACAGAGGTCGTCCATTAATGTACTCTAGTTTACTTTTTACCCCCTAGTTTTCTTTTTCCGTGTCCCTTTACTTTTTTCCCTGTTGCCGTGCAAAGTCGAGACTGCGCATGCGCCCACGTCATCGGCAACAAATTGGTAACTTTTTATCAGCAAAACAGGCGGAAAAACTGTCACTTTTTGCGAATTATATAAAAAATAATTCTAACAGCCAAAACTGGTTTCAATTAGCATATTTTTAAAAAATAATTAGAAAAAGGAAACTTACGTAAGAAATGCTTTGGACCCCCCAAAATTCATAAGATTTTCTATCCCCCTCCGCACTCCCTGAACAAATATTGAGATTTAAAAACCCTATAAAACTTTTTTAAATTATAATAACATACTTTTTAATATTTAATTAGACATGCTATTTTATTCAAATTAAAGAAATTAAATTAAAAGTAATTGTGCTAAGGTAGAAATTACAATCAGGGTGTCTACGCAAATCCTGGGAAAAAATTCCCTGAAAATTCCATGTCTTTTCCAGATATCTTCAGATTTGTCCAAGTATAATATTTCTTAATAAGCAACCATATAAGTATTGAGTACTGCATTTTTGTATGCAATCGAACCTACACTCCTTCCCATTCAAAGCATTCCATAATACCTGAATAACATAAATTTATTATCCACTTTTAAATGGTTAAAATGTAACTACTTAACATACAAAAATCGAAATGTGTATATAGTACGATTTCGCGAGTTTATTATGAATAATGATTTTTTCAGTCTTTGTAAATATCTAAATGGATGAAAATGGTTCTATTCATATATCAAATTAAGTAACTGTTTTTTCAAGGCTGGTACAAAATCCCAATTTCGAAATTACCTGACATTCCCTGACTCTTCCCTGACCAAGTTTTCATTTTCTCTGACAGTTACAAATTTTTCTTGCAGCACGGTTGCTACAGAAGTCTGGTTGCAAAATTCCATGACTTTTCCAAATTTTTCAGGTCTAATTTTCCAAAAAAAAGTCAAGTCAATTAGATTAAATTTCAAAAAATTTTACTTATCGCAGACTAATTTACCAACAATGTCTTATACAATTATAAATTAATGCAAATGTAAAGGGCTTTCCAACAATTATTGAATTCTAAACAATTATAATTAATACTAATACAAAATTTCTTGAAAGTTTGTAATTATTATAATTATACCGAGGGGTTGACCACTGGACATTTGAGTGTGCAACAGATTTCAAAGATTTCAAAATCTTTCAAAATATGTATTACTTCACAAAGATTTCAATAGATTTTACAAAGATTTTAAAAGATTTAAAAAGATTTCACAAAAACGTCAAAAATTTCACGAAGGCTTGTATACGCGATTTCAAGAGCGATTAAACCCATGATCATAGTTTTTTTTCGCAAAAAATCAATTCTGATGAATTCGGATATTAAAAATTCATCGTAAATCAATGATTTTAATGCAAAAATGTTTGTTTCTAAATTTATCTTAAACACTTTTAGTGACAACAGTCATGCAAAATTTCATAAACTTCAATTTCAGTTTATCGAAAATTCCCTGTTTCTTTCAGGTTTTGCCTGACATTCCCTGGCCAGTTTTAAATTCCCTGACTTTCCAGAATTCTCTGATCGTAGCAACCCTCTTTTTATTTGTGAAAGTAACTTTATAAAAGGATAAGTAATTTCTTAATGGTATAAGTTTTTAGGAATTTAATTAAGGGCATGTGACACAGTCAAATTCCTTTATTACCGATCTCTTTTTTTCGGTGCCCTACCGAAAGAAAATGTCAGAATATTGACTAAACATTGTCAGGGCCTGAGAAGTTTCTGAGAAGATTTTTCGC
>JAUMHM010000048.1:4510514-4533715 GCA_032362435.1 Melikaiella ostensackeni
TATCGAGAAGAACTAAATAAGTATTATATATATATATATATAGTAATATTGTATCTTAGACGGGGCTCTCAAGGAGGTCAAAGTATGAAGCTGAATGGTTCTAAGGCGGGTTAGGATAGGTCATGTCGATCGACGCCAAATATTTATTGTCAAATTTATTAGCCAACTTGGACCATAATCGCAAATTTCGCAATTTTGGCTGGATAATATGAGAATAAGATTGGTTACGAAGGCGTGAAACTCGTAAAGTTCGTTTTCACGTTAGGGGGTTAACGATGATCAACGATGGTAAATATTACTTAAGGAATAGGAGGTTAACATACAGGCAACAATCATGTCCTGGAAACAATACTGCCGTCCTGATTCAAAAAGTGGGTATCTACATTTAAAGTCGAACCGAAAAATTGAACAAAACTCGTTTGTACTTGGTCTGTCCAAAGTATGCTATTTTTTTGTATGGGAACAAGTGTTTTATACCAATTCGGACCTGCTCTTTTCATTAGTGTAGAAAATTGTAAATTTTGATTGCTTATATACGAAATTGTAGATACTTTGCTTTCTCAAACGTGAAATCTCCGAAAAAACTCATTCAAAAGCCGTATCTACGCAGATACGATATTTAAACAGGGCGGAGGCGCTGTAGATACGTCGTTTCTAACCAGGATTCCAGCCTTAACTTAGGCTAAAATCCTGGAAAAAATGTAGATACAGTAACACATTTGTAGATACCCACTTTCTCCATCAGGATTTCTCGAAAATCGCTGTAGATACAGAAAACGTGACCTTAATATCTTGAACATTATTTATAATTTTTAATTAATTTTTGCACAGTTGAATTTGCCTTTTCACGACGAATCTGAAGATATAAAAAACTATTCCTCGATGAAAAACGTAGAGACCCACTTTTTAAATCAGGACGGCAGAATAGCACTTGTCATTGGCTTGTATTAGCGCTCGAATGTTAATAAGTCCTCGTGAGCAGCAGTTTCTACCATTTTTTTACTAATTTTGTAATTTATTGAGTAAATTCATTTACTGATGCATAAACACTTGTACAAAAGAAATTTGTACATGAGTATGTTGATATTCGAAATTCAGAAATAAATAAATGGATGTTATTCGAAAATCAATTTCAGTGCAAGAATTGTAAATCGAAGAATTATGTGAATTATTACTTCCATTACATGTATGATTTTATAGACATTTTTTGCAAAAGAATCACAAGGAATTCCAGGCATGTTTAGTGTAAATTCTTCTCCTAATTATTATATGAACAGATCATTTTAGAGATAAATTTTTGTAGTATTCAAAGGAATCCACGTAGAGTCAGTCTCAAAAATATTAAAATTAATTAAAATAAAAAAATAAATAAGAAACAAGTGAAAAACAAGTGATTTCTGAAAACGCAGGAACGCAGCAAGCTTATTTTTTTACACAGAACTCTGACAGCTGATCAGCTGATCAAAATCCAGAAGTCCCGACGCGAAAGAAGAGAGAGAACTTATATGACGTGTGGACGTGGTGCTTTTGTAGTCGCCAGCGACTCTCACATGCAGCTCAATTTTGTGTACTACTAATCGCTTCGCGTTACCTGTCGGCAAGGTAGTTTACACATTGGAAATAAAACTTGGAAAAAAAGCAACTGAAAGCAGAAAACTTATCTCTTTTTGGGTAACGAGATATTGAGCTCGTTTTCTTGCAGAACTGACTTTCGAATGTATCAACTTTCTAAATAAATTAATAAATAAATGTACAATTTGGGGCAAATCTGGAATTTCAGAAATTTCTAATTTTACCAAGTTCGACATTCAAAATTTCGAAACTTGTGACTTTCCGCAAATTTATTTATGAATGCTAAATTTATCGAGTGGACAAAAAATAAATTTAAAAATTACCCACTTTACCAAATTGGAAATTCCTAAAATCCAAAAATGAGTTGCTTGCAAATTCATTTTTAAATTCCAAATTTATCCAGTGACCAAAAATAAATTTCATAAATACCCACTTCACCCAATTTGAAATTCCAAAATTGGATTCTTAGAAAATGTATAATTTCGAAATAAATTTACAAGAAACCAAGTTTTTGAAATCCAAAGTTTGAATTTATTTTTCGGCGAATTAAAAAATCTATAATTCCGAAATAAATTTTCAAAAAATCCAATCTGAGAATTTTAAATTGGGTATTGTGGGTAATTTTGAAGTTGACTTTTGGTCACTGAATAAATAAAATATTTATGAATGAATTCCCAAACAATTTCGGAATTTTGAATTTGGTAAATTTGGTTACTTCAAAAATTTATTTCCTAGCGAATTGGTAAATCTATAATTCCGAAATGAATTTTTCAAGTATCCAATTTGGAAATTTCAAATTGGGTAATTTTGAAATTCACTTTTGTTAATGGAAAAATTTTATATTTATAAACGAATTTGCGAAAAACTCAGTTTTGCAATTTTGGGTTTTCAAATTTGGTAAATTTGGTAACTCCAATATTATATTATTTGCTGAACTGATAAATCTCTAATTTCGAAATAAATTGGCAAAGAGCCCAATTTTGGAATATTAGATTTTGAAATTTGGCATAGTGGGTGACTTCGAAATTTACTTTTCGTCGCTGGGTAAATCGAGAATTTATAAACAAATTTGCAAACAATTTTGGAATTTCAAACTTGGTAAGTTCAACAATTTATTATTTGGCGAATTGATAAACGTATAGTTTCGAGAAAAATTCACAAAGAACCAAGTTTTTGAACTCCAAATATAGAATTTATTTTTTGGCGAATTGATGAGTCTATGATTCCAAAATAAATTTTTAAAGAATTCAATTTGGAAATTCAAAATGTGGTTTTGGCAACTTCAAAAGTTTATTTTTTGGCAAATTGATGTCTGTAATTTCGAAGTGAATTTGCAAAGAACCAAGTTTCCAAATTCCAAAGTTGGAATTTATTTTTTGCCAAATTGATAAATCTATAGTTCGGAAATAAATCTACAAAGAACCAAGAATTTATTTTTTGGCGAATTGATAAATCTATAATTCAGAAATGAATCTTTAAAGAATCCAATTTGGAAATTTCAAATTACATAAAGTGGGTAATTTTGAAATTTACTTTTGGTAATGGATTTTGATATCCATAAACGAATTCGCAAACAACTCAGTTTCTGAATTTTGAATTTTCAAATTTGGTGAATTTGGTAACTTCAAAATTGTATGTTTTGGCAAATTGATAAATCTATAATTCGGAAATGAATTTACAAGGAATACAATTTGGGAATTTTAAATGGGGTATTGTGGGTAATTTTGAAATTTACTTTTGATCACTGGATGGATAAAAAATTTATAAACATGTTTGCAAACAATTCAATTTTGGAATTTTAGATTCTCAAATTCGGTAAATTCAGTAACTTCAAAAATGTATTATTCGCTAAATTAACAAATCTATAATGTCAAGATAAATTGGCAAAGAGTACAATATTGGAATATTAGAATATTGAATTTTTCACAGTGAGTAACTTTGAAATTTATGTTTCGTAGCTGGATAAATCTAAAATTCATAACAAAAATTTGCCTACAATTTTGAAATTTCAAACTTGGTGAGTTCAAAAATTTATTATTTGGCGAATTGATAAATCTATAATTCCGAAATAAATTTTCAAAGAATCCAATTTTGGAATTTCAAATGAAGTGAAGTGGGTAATTATGAAATTCATTTTTGGTCACTAGATATATTTAGAATTTATAAATAAATTTGCAAGCAACCCATTTCTGGAATTTAGGAATTTCAAATTTGGTAAAATCGGTAATTTTCAAATTAATTTTTTTCCAATAGATAAATTTAGCATTTATAAATGAATTTGCAAAAAGTCACAAGTTTCGAATTCTCGAATATCGGACTTGGTAAAATTAGAAATGTCTCAAATTTCACATTTGTCCCAAATTGTACATTCATTCACTCATTTATCTAGAAAGTTGATATATTTGAAAGTCAGTTCTGCAAAACAATAAGCTCAATATCTCGTTACCCAAAAACAGATAAGTTTTCTACTTTTAGTTGCTTCTTTTCCAAGTTTTATTTCCAATGTGAAAACTACCTTGCCGACAGCTAACGCGGAGCGATTAGAAGTACACAAAATTGAGCTGCATGTGAGAGTCGCTGGCGACTGTAGAAACACCACTTCTGCACGTCATGTATGTTCTCTCTCTCTTTCTTCGCGTCGGGACTTCTTAATTTTGAACAGCTGATTACGCTGTTCACTCTAGTAAATCGCGAAATCGTCCTTTCATTGATGAAATTCAGAGTTTAAGAATGTAAAGTTACATCCGCGAATGCTTCGTCAGTGTCAGAGTTCTGTGTAAGGAAATGAGTTTGCAGATGTGACTCTATAACGCTTCTCCTTTCTACTCTCTCTTTCTCGACATATGTCTGCTCTTAGATGATTTTCCCATTTCAAAAAATGCATTTTTTCACCCAAAATATCAATTTCCCCGGCACGAGAAGGTGTCATCGCAAAATAGATCAAACCAAAGTTTATATACAATTCCGAATATTAGGTGAGTCTTCTTCATTTTATTCTCACGGACTCAACGCGAATTATATATGGGACTAGTGCCGTATCTATGGCACCCTTATTAATAACTATTTCGATTTCTGTGTTTTTGCTTCGGATATAGACGAAAACTGCAATTACTATTCAATCCTAATGATCATTAGCTTACTTTGTTCCTAGATACAACTTTTCTCTCTATTATAATTACTTTAGTCGGTAATTATAAAATTATGATTATTGTAAACAATTTTCTTTAATGACCTTAATATTAATAGAAGCGAGTTAAATAGAGTTGTGTAGAATCTTTCGAGAAATAAAATCAGCTACTGATCATTAGGACTGAACTATTTTTTTCTAGAGAACGCTTCAGTTTTTTTTTCCAAAATTAGTTTCAATCGATAATGTGCATGTATCCCACGATTTTATTATTCATTTTAAAAACTGTTCAATTTTGCGGGTGCATCGTACATGGAAGGCAGCCTTAAGAAAATTCTATAATTTTTGTCTCTGTATTTTGGTCAAGAATTAACTACAAGCAAAGAAATGAGAAAAATTGAAAAATTCATATTATCAACTTGAATTAAATGGAAACTCAATGAATAGTAATCTCGTTTCATGTCAATTTTCTAGAAATTTCATAAGTGATCGATTTCATATGAAATCAAGCAGTCTCACTCTACCGATGTCACGGAATAGTTTGGGGCTAAAATATATTGTTTTCCATGAATGAAAATTTTTTTGAATTGTTGTATCTTAGGAACAAATTGACATAATTTAGTTTTTTCTATGGAAGCTTGTAGCACAATCTACACTTTTTCAAATCGCTGAAAGAAACTCAAAAAAATTGAAAAATTACTAAAATAGCGTACATTTTTGGAAAAAACTAAAAAGCGAATTTGCTCAAAAAATCCACCGTCGATTTTTTCTTGATTTGTTTTTTGATTCAGTGTAATATGAGGGACACGTCTTGTGAGTTTCGCCCTCGCTCAACTATTATTTCATATGGCAAAACTTATTTTTTTATAATATAAAATACATTTTTCAAAATATCAATTCTTTTTTAAAATATCTATAGTTTGACGTTTTAAAGGAGATAAAATGATGTAACTTATAGAATATACAGCTACCAAATTTTTCAGACATTCATAGTTTTATGTCTTAAGGAAGCTCAAATCATATACATTCATAATATATACAGTTACAGAATTTATAAATATCAGATTTTCCAGAATCTAAATAAAAAAAATCTCGAAATTATAATTTTTGTTATTCTGCTTTGATAAATTTTACAGAAAAAAAGCAAGAACAGAAATAGCAAAACTAGTAAAGTTAGAAGTAAAATTAATCAAAGCAGAAGAGCAAAAATCATGATTTCAACATTTATCTTATTCAAATTGTAAAAGGTCTGATATTTATCAATCCCGTAGCTGTACATTAAAAAAATATATATTATAGCTTCTTTACGACATAAAATTATAAATGTTCAAAAAAAGAATCAATATTGTGAAAAATTTATTTTATAATGTGAAGAAATAAGTTTCTCTACAGAAAAGAACAGGTTAGCGAGGACGAAACTCACAGAACATCTTCCTCATATTAGGCTGAATCTATAAAAATAAATCAAGAAAAAAATGGATGTTGGCCTTTTTAAAAAAATTGACTTTTGTTTTTTCGAACAATATACGCCGTTTTGATAATTTACCAGATTTTTGGAGTTTTTTTAGCGATTTAAAAAAACTTTCGTTGATTTTCAACTAATTCACCTAAATATTCAAGTAGCCCTAAGTTCGTGAAGAAAAATTTTTGGTAAAAAACAAAGAATACGTGTCTCATATCTACCCTTGAAAAACGATATACTTCAACCCAAAATAATTCCAAGACATCAGCAGGGTCAGACTGTCCGATTTCATATGAAATCGGTCAATTACTAATACTTATAATTTTTCTATAATTCGCGTAAAAGTGCTAGTTTTTCCACCTATTTTCTGTGTAAAAAAAAATCGATTTGTTGTCGATGACGATGATGATTTGAGTGCGAATTACTGAACGAACCCTGTGGCCTGCTTCAGTCAGTGAAAGTGAACTCACAACTATTTCGTTGTATCTAATTCCAACATTCCCAACCTTCCTGACCAAACGTTGCTACCAACTTACTGTTACGGCCTTATTATTGCCACGGTTTCGACAATTGTCATTGTTATTGTTGCGTCAATCGACAACAAATCGCCTCCTTCTTGAACAAAAAATAGGTAAAAAAAACTAGCACTTTTCAAACAAATTACAGAAAAAGTATCGTGTCCCACATGTTGAGAAAGCGGCGATTTAAAACTCGTGTGATAGCTACCCTCGCTCCGCTCGGGTGGCTAACTTCACACTCGTCTTAAATCTCTCACTTTTTCAACTTGTCGCACAATGTACTATTCTTGAAAGTTACCAAAAATTAAAAATATAATTATAAATGAATAAGGAATTCGACTTATTTTATCGGAATTCTTATGTCTTATCTGGAAGAAAAAGTCTTGTCTTGGGTAATTTACAATAACAATAATAGTATTTGTATGAAATGAGAATTAATAATATTATTAATTGGTGTACGAGAAGTTTAACGTTTCCCATGTTCGAGTTTCTTAGGTGAATAAAAATTACCTACTAAACTATTTATAGAACAAAAAATCCATTCTTTTTTAATCATAAATATATTATTCTTTCCATTAATCATTCAAGCATACTTATTTCTTTTTCGAAATATTTTTCTCTAGAAAAGTTGATAAATAGAGAACGATCGTTAGGATATTCAAAAATATTAAGAAAGTTACTACTATAGTTAAAAAATACTTTGAATTTACCAACTTAGGTACTTTCAACAAACTTTTGAGAACATGACATAAATAAAACGATTAGGAATTCCATTTTTTTAATGACGTTTTACTTTGGAGTAACTCCATTTTAAAAACCGTAGAAAGAAACTATTCATAAAGCTAAAAACATTATATTTTCATCTTAACTTGAATTTCAATCCATTATGCAGGCACCTATATGTTTTTGGGATCGCTAAGTCTGAATTTGGTGTCAAATTCGCTCTATCACATCAGGTTCTTAAGAAAATTAGCCTTTTGGGCCATTTCTTTATAACAATATAAGGTGCGAACCTGACATTCGAGAAACTTCTAGCAGGGCTCAAATTGAAGATTGAACCTTGAACTTTAGGGTGATTATATTGAATAAATGGTTTCCGTCATCTATTTTGAGTTGTAACAAATTTTTGCTGCGCGCTCGTTCGCTCATGACGCACAGTGGGAGAAAATGCACTTTTTTCGTTTAAGAATGTCTGGAGCCTTCCATTTTGGTCCGATTTTCAATTTTTTTCAGGCTAAAGTTCATTAAATTATGAGTAGCTTCACGATCGGAACTTTTGTTTATTCTATTTGTTTATTTACAAGATATTCACTCAAATTATGGGAAAAGTGACATTTTTTACTCAACAATTTTTTACGATTCAATAACTGCTAAGGTAAACTTTATATTATCTCAACTCTTTAAGACCCGAGTTTTTTATTACATACCTATGCTGCAAAGAAATCTAAACTATATTAATTTATTGCGAAGTTATCGATTTTTGAACGCGTTTTTGGGAACTAAAGTTCCCAGTGGGTCTTAGAGGGTTAAATCAATGCATCGGGGCTTACAAAATACAAATGATTTGCTTATTGATACATTTAATTGTTGTAAACTAATTTAATAAACAAATTGGCAATTAATGTTATCATCGGTAAGGAAATTTCTTGTTGTTTAAAACGATTTGTAACAATGTAAGAAGTGACATTTAATCACAAAAATGACTATCAAGTTAACAATAACCAGTGTTATAAACACTTCTTGCGGCAAAAGATTTAAATTTCAGGTTTCTTTGGGTTTAAATTTCCCTTAATCCTCTGAGTTGCTTAAAATATTCCTAAAAATAATATATCTTTGATAATATTTGGTAAAATGTAACAATTCAAATTTTCATAAACAAATTATATGAACAAATTCAAAATTTTGACCCTTTCGCGTAGAAAAAAAACGCTTTTTGCACTGAAAATGTTTCAAACTATTGTAAGAATGACTGCAAGTCACAAAAATATTTAAAAAGGTAACAATAACCATTGTTATCAACAATTCTTGTGGCAAAATATTCAAATTTGAGGTTTTTTCAGATTGAAATTTTTCTAATCGTCTGAGTTGATGTAAATATTCCTAGAAATAATATGTTTGATAATATTTGGTAAAATATAACAATTCAAATTTTTATAAACAAATTAGATAAACAAATTCAAAATTTTGGCCCTTTCGCGTAAACGAATAATGCATTCTGCACTGAAAATGTTTCCAACTATTGTAAGAATGACTGCTAGTTACTAAAATATTCAAAAAGTTAACAATAACAATTGTTATAAACAATTCTTGTGGCAAAGTATCTCAATTCAAGGTTTTTTCCAATTTCAATTACCTTTCACTGCCGGGACATCTACAGATATTTCTAAAAATAATATATCTTTGATAATATTTGGTAAATATAACAATTTGAATTTTTATAAACAATTGCGATGAACAATTTGAAATTTTGGCAATTTCACGTAGAAAAAAATCGGGTTTCAATCAAAATAGCTTGAGAATGAATAATAACACTGCATGCTAAGATTCACTCAAAGAACATTTTTTCGCAAATCACAGAAAAACAAGTACTTTTTCATGAATTTTTTTACATTAATGAAAATTTCTCGAACATTTTATAGATAGTAACCATGATAAATTATTTTCAAAAATATTTGATAATACATTTTTATTAATATATGTGACTAACGTAGACTCTCGACTTAGTCTCAAGCTATTTTAATGAAAAGAACGATTTTCTTCCACGTTAAACTGCTAACATTTTGAATTCGTTTATCTTAATTATTTATAAAATTTCATATTTTTATATGTCACCAAATATAATCAAAGATATATTAGTTTTAGGAATATCTGTAGCCTTTCTGGCGATTAAAAGTAATTAAAATTTTAAAAGAGAAACTTAAACATTTTGCTACAAGAATTGTTTATAATAAGGCTTATTGTTATCTTTTCAAACATTTTTGTGACTAGCAGTCATTCGTAAAGTATTTTGAAATAATTTCAGTGCAAAAGCATTTTTTTTCTGCGCAAACGGGCCAAAATATCGAATTTGTTTACATAATTTGTTTATAACAATTAAGTGAGTAAATAATGAAATTAATTGTATTTCGTAAGTCCCTATGTCTTGATTTAAAACAATATAAAGTTCACTTAAGCAGACATTGAAGCGTAAAAAATTGTTTAGTGAAAAATGTCACTTTTTCCATACTTTGAGTGAAAGTATTGTGGAAAAACAAAATAGAGAAGACGAAAGTCCTGACTGCGAAGCTCTTCATAATTTAATGAACTTGAATTTAAAAAAAAATTTGCGTCCATTGGATTTCCAATTTTGTTAATATTACAGTTTAATAAATTTTCATGAGATCTGTAAGACGCGATTTCCAAACTTGATTTTGTTTATATTTATTTATTTAACGCAAAGTGTGGTAAAATGGGCAATTTTGCAGTTTTTGTTTTTTTTCTGTTCAGGAATGATTGTCAGATATCACAAAACGCCTTCAATCCACGCGGGGCACTTCCAAGATGCAAATAATTTGCATTGAAATCAACCTGATTGTTATAAACAAATTAAGTCAACAAATAAACAATGGACTGGTTTGATGAACGAAAACATTTTTTTTGAACTTAAATTTCTATACCTTATCTTTAGCGTAACGTTGAATGGTAAACTTGTACGAAATATATAAATTATTATTGTTATAAGCAATTATCATAAAAAATTAATTGATTCTCAGTTTGCTGCAAATTTCTCTCCTTTTTTCAGTTTCTTTGCTTCATACGCTCATAGAAGTTCTCATTATCCGTTGTCAAAATATGATAACAATCATTTTTATAAACAAACTAAATTAATAAAAGCAAAATTTTTGCATTTTCGCACAAAATCTTTGGTGTTTTCACGCAAATCTGCCTCTAAATGCGTGAACGGAGAGGCTCAACTATAGAAAATTGTTATGAACAAACTGGATCAAAAAATAAAAATGTTGGCATTTTCGCGCAGAATCTTTGGTTTTTTCACGCGAGTCTGTCTTTAAATGCGTTAACGGAGAGGCTTGACTACAGAACGTTGTTAATTAATAACAATTACCATTGTTATAAACAAATTTCATACAAAACAGCACATTTTTATGTTCGTAATTGAAATAAAATTTAAATCAAATTTAAGTCAAATATTCGTAGAGATCCTACCTTACTGAGTCATTTCAAAGTGAGGAAGTTAAAAAAAAAATTTTTTACCCTTAAATTTTAATGCAATATTAAAAACTAGTTTTTGTTTATTATATTTGCTTATAAACTTGAAGGATTTGAATTTAAAACATAAAAATGTGCTGTTTTATATAAAATTTGTTTATAACAATGGCAACTGTTATTAATTAACAATGTTCTGTAGTTGAACCTCTCCGTCAATGCATTGAGTGGCAGACCAGCGTAAGAAAACCTGAGATTCTGCGCGAAAATGACAAAATTTTTCTTTTGTTTATCCAGTTTGCTTATAACAATAGTAATTGTTATTAATTAACAATGTTTTGTAGTTAAACCTCTCCGTTAACGCATTGAGAGGCAGACTCTCGTAAAAAAACTAAAGATTCTGCGTGAAAATGTCAAAATTTTGCTTTTGTTTATCCAATTTGTTTATAAAAATAATTTTCATCGTATTTTGACAACTGTGTTGCGCTAGTGATAAAATATAGCAATTTTAGTCCGAAAAAAATTTTTTCGTTCATCAAGCCATTCGATTGTTTATTTGTTGACTTAATTTGTTATAACAATTGCAGAAATTATGCAAATTATTCGTGTCCTAGGAGTCCCTCGCATGGATTGAAGACGTTTTGTGGTATTTGACAATCGTTTCTGAAGAGAAAAACTGCAAAACTGCCCTTTTTACCACGCTCTGCGTTTAATAAATAAAATGAGCAGAGCCAAATTTAAAAATCGCGTCTCACAGATTTCTCCAAAATTTATTTAACTGCAAATTGAGAAAAAAATTATAAATCGGATGAAAACTGAAGGCTGTAGACTGTTTTGAACAGTAAATTCCTAATTTTGACCACTGTTTTGACTGTGGTAACTGCACCTTTATTGTCAGGCTCAGGCGTTTAGAGCCAGCACTCAAAGTAGTGACGCATGCGCACTGCGATCGTACGTATATTGGCAATGTTTACGGACACATAACCTCACTTTTCACTTGTCATTAAAGCACTGGCACTCACTCGCACGCTTCTCGCGGGAGAAGGAAACAGCAGAACGCAGTGCGCATGCGCCACTACTTTGGGTGGTGGTTCTTAACACCAGAGCCTGGCAATAAATGTGCAGATACCGCAGTCAAAACTCGAGGCGGTTTCTACAGCATGATCGGTCTCCTCATTACTCCTCCGTGATACAAAGAAAATGATTTTTTCAACATAATCACCGTAAGGTACAAGGTTATACCTTCAATTTGAACCATACTAGAAGTTTCTAGAATATAAAGTTCGCACCGTACGTTGTTCTGAGAAAATGGCCAAAAAAGGCTAATTTTCTCAAAAACTCGAAGTAGTGGAGCAAATCTGACACCAGATTCAGATTCAGCGACCATTTCCCTCAAAGACTGAAGCATCAGTAAATGGAACATATTATCTCAAACCACAACTTATATCTTGAAAGTCTCTTCTAATTGAAGAACACTTTACATTTATTCTACTGAATAAGTTAAATTGAAGAGGAATACTTGAGTAAAAAAAAAAAAATTGAAACTGCTGCTGCTTTCACTGGCGAGGATAACGAGAAAGACACAACATCTCAATGGCTCAGATAAGAGGTCGTCAACACAAAGACAAATATCGTCAAGTCTTGCGATTGTGTTGTTGACTGATCATAAACTCACCTTGACCCGCTGCAGATCAATGGGGTTCATGATGGTCCCCTGAAAGAACTCGACGGTGGTGAAGTGCCGTTTGAATAGTCCCTCCAGTTCGAGGTCTGGTGGCTTCCTATTTCATCCAATCCGACAAAACGATATAAATTTTGCTTTAAAATAACAACATTCACCTCTAGGTTCAGCTCAGTCGCCTTTGCGAGTGTAAATCATAAAGCAAATAGCTGTCGAACTGACAAATTTAAATACAGCTTAAGTAAACGATGCTAGAGCTTTATGCACTCGACCATAGGTTCCAACCAACGAATTTATCATTGGAATTAATATTCTTATTTTTTCTTGAATTGAACTCTATAAGATAAAATCAAAATTAAGACAAATTCAAATCCTTCTGATCGAATGCATACAATTACATGTTCAAATATATGTACAGTGGTGCCGTCGAGCGATACTTTCCGACACCGACACGATCTCGAGCCGATACTAGCCTCCAGTATCGCTTGGGATCGTATCGGTTTGGTATCGGCTCGGGATTCCGGGACTCATACGGCAGATGTGCACTTCTTAATTGAACTGAGCGGAGAGGGTAATTTGACAATGAGTGCCGTCAGTTGGTCAAACCCCCACTCATACTCTGCGAGCTCTAGTCGAACCCCGTGGATTCGGGGTTCAACTCCAATGTGTCAGCTCCGTTGTGCTATTTTCCTTCACGCTTGGTCTAGGACTTTTAGGTAACAAGCTCACATCTGGTGAAGGAGTATCGGAAACCCGAGCCGATATATCGACTTTCCGACATCAAGTTGAGCCGATACCAAACCGATACCGAGTAACGTAAAGCAGATCCCGACTCGAAACAAAACTGACACGATCCGGTCCGATCCCGTGAAAATATCGTATCGGGCACCACTATATATCTATAAAGATCTTTCTCTAACTTTTCTGAATTTATATCAACGTGTTGAAATAACAAGGTTCTATCTCGGTACATTCATATGGAAAGGTTCTGTTTCGTTAGCCAAATTTGGAAGGTTGTTGCCATGTAACCCGTTGGGAAATTTCCAATATTGACCATTGGCGCAAGACTGGCCCAATGCTGGCAACCAATGAATTGAGAATCGGCGCATGATTGGCCTCCAGTCTTGGGCCATCAATTGGCCGAAGCTTGGGATGATAACGACAATGCTAAGACTCGGCATCCAATAATGGTCCAATGGTCTGAAAAACATGTGTAATTATTGGCTGCCAAAATCGGGCCAACCTTGACGATTATTTGAGAAAAAAATTTGACAGTTCAAAAAAAAATGTTTAAATGCTACAAAAATTGCATGTCCAATATTTTGTAAATTTAAAACAGAAAGATTATTTTTCAATATATCACGAAATTCAGGAGAATTTATTTTCTTCACATTACTCTCTTCTCTATGGGAGAAGTAGAGAGTGATATCAAAATAACGGTCTGCCATTCTAGCCTTGGAACAGCGAACCACTAAAACGTAAAATGAATTCCCGTCTGCCACTGCCCCTCCTCTTATATTTTTGGCAGCAAGATAGAACGATACCAGCGCGCCCCGGCGGATTAATTCCGCCGCGCACTTGGAATATACCGCGCACGTGTAGTCGCGCTGCGCGGGTATATTCAAATCAAATAAGAAACCCGTGTGAAGTAAGTTCGATAATTCTATTTTCGCCCTGTTTGTATTGTTTCCTACGGCTAATGTAAAGAGGTTTGAAATATACCTGTATATAATATATTCCCTGTATTTACAATTGTACAATTAATTTCCTTAGAAATTTATCAAAGTGCCTGGAAAAATAAAATTAAAAATTTGTCAATTTTTAACCATATCTGTGAAGTATATAGTAGTATGATATTCTGTTAGCGACTTTTCGTTACTGCTTGCCTTATTTTGTGATAATTTCTTGCTGTTTTATTTTTTCATAATATTATTTAAATCGGAATTGTTGATAAATTTCTAGCCCCATGCATGTTTAACATACCGAATTATTTTTCCAAATGAACAAAATTTGTATCTAAGTACGACAAAGTTTTAATAAGTTAAATTGCAAATCTCTTAACAATGTGACTTCTTTGTAATAAATTTAGAATGAATAATAAATAATCAAAGAAGGCAAGACAAGCTTAACTCGCTTACCACATGAATTTTCAGTATTATCATAATTATTTGGATACTACTTTTCATTCATATTTTGCTTTCAAAAAACTAAAAGTAATATCCAAATGCAGGTATGAGAACAAGATTTTTTTCAGAGATATTAAACAAATTATGTTTCACCCTACTAATATAATGTTAAAAAAATTAATTTTTCTTCAGGTTCGTACGTAATAAAAAGTTTACTCTATACAACCGTTTTAATAATAAAACAGATTGTTCTAAAATATTTACATATTCCAGAAAAAAGTAGCAGTTTTTTTGTACATTTCTCGATTATTTAAAAACTGGAAGGCACCAAATTTATTTTTTTTTAATTTCAAGGCTTACAAACATAAATGATTTGTGAACTAAGCATTTCAAACTGAAAATTATTCAAATAAAAAATGTAAAAACTTAACAATTTTAAACTGATAACTTTGAAAATTAAATAATTTTTCAATTTCAAAAGTGCAAATCAAATCTGAAGCTTTAAATATTAGATAAATTAAAATTTAAGACTTGTGAAACGTCAAAATTAAAACTGAACCTTCAAAAATTGTGAAGTTTCAAAACCGAAACTTTTGAATGTGAAAAGTTTTAAATCTGATACCTCCAAAATCGAAAATTTGAAACTAAAATCTACAAAAATAAGCAGAACAAATTGGTGACACTTAAAATTTTTTAACTTCAGAAAAAGGAGCATTCAAAATGAACAATTCAATATTGATGCAGATAAGAAATAAATTTAAGTATTTTCTATTTTAAAATACTTTACAGATATGAAATTCTTGGAAATTAAAAAAACCAAATTTGGTCGTTCACGTGAAATGCGATATCCAGTTGAAAATTTGGGAAACTAGATGAAAAGCACTACGGTACGTTTGTCTGTTCCTAAATTTTCATAATTATAAAAAAAATAGTTTTCTAACAATTTTTACCTTTTTTTATAATTATGAAAATTTCAGGCCATACAAACGTTTCTTGGTGCTTTTTAAATAGTTTCCCGAATTTTCAATTAGATATCGCGATTCTTGTGAACGTAATTTGGTTTTTAAAAAAATGTGAAAAAATTTTTGAGGTTACTCTGACATGGCCTTGAGTTGATTAATCTCTTCAGATCTCTTTGCCATTTATAACTCGAAATTTCTTTTACATTTTTTTCCGACTAATTTACGTTTAGATGAAATGCAATATCCAGTTGAAAAATTGAGAAACTGAATAGAAACCACTAAGGAATGTTTGTCTGATCTGAAATTTTTATAATTATAAAAAAAGTTTTTTTTATCATTATGGAAATTCAGGAATTGACAAACTTTCTGTAGTGCTTTTTACTTAGTTTTCCCAGTTTTCAACTGGATATCGCATTTATTACGAGGGTAAGTTGGTTGGAATTTTTTTTAGGTTATCCTCACATGAGAAGAGTATGTAAAAGTTAAGAAATGTAATTGAGTACTTCATTACTTTTCTTAAAAAACATAATTTTTAAAATAATTTGTATGGTATTTTGACCAATCGTGTGTTCGCATAGTCAAACTGCGCTCGAAGTACATGTTTTAAGAGCTTGGTGCGCGTGACTCATGGTCATGTTCATGAAAATTTCTGTGACTAATGTATTTTTTAAACTTAAATAGCTATTACAACTTGAAAAGACTTGAAAAGTTCCTGATAGTATTATTAACTAATTCAAAAATTGACTTTTGAAATATGAAGAAATTCTGAAAAAATCTGGAGAAATTTTTTTGAATTGCTCTAAAGATTTTCTGACGAAAATTCTGGGAGAGCTGAAAATTTTTTTTCGCCACCTGGCAGCACTGGCATCTTTCTGTTTGAGAATTAAAAAATATTGGAGGTTAAATATGCAATTTTGGCAGCTCTCAAAATTTTTTTTCTGCATTGGCAAATTTTTTTCCTGAGTAATCGACAAGGTTGGCTCGATCTCGGCAGCCAATGATTACCCATGATTTCGAGACCCTTGGCAAGTCTTGGCTGTCAGTCTTGGACCATTATTAGATGTCGAGTCTTGGCATTGACGTTATCATCCCAAGACTGGCGGTCAATCTTGCGCCACCATTGGTATCATTGGGTTCCAAACTTAAGTCAAGCATGAGCCAATATTGAATTTTCCACTAGGAAATTGTACATCACTCCGGCATAGAACCTTTCTATTCGCATTCTCCGAGATAGAACCTTTCAGTTCGCTCGCTTCGAGATAGAACCTTCTCATTTGGACACGTCGAGTTTCACTTTCTTCTTTTATCAGTCTACCATTTCTGGAAATTGAAAGCCGCAGAGAATGATCGATATATTGATAGTAATAATTCTAAACCAATCTACTGCACGGTGATCCGGCTCCATAGCTCAATACAGCATACCATGCAGTCGCAGGCGTTTGCTTCTACGTGTAGCCGCCTCTCGTCGCTTCGCTTTATATTCATAGGATAGAGCACAAAGTGGTACTTTACGTCAGTTTGAGAATAGACTCCGCGAATCATTTTATCGAGAAAGTAAATTCTGAGAAAACTACTTGCCTTAGCCGATTGTTGAAGCCAAGTGAATGACTGAAAGCCTGACTACAATGAAAAGTGTCGAGACTTGTCAACGACTCAGCGATGAGAGACAGCCTCACCTCGCGTGAAGTAGTAAAATCTAAAGAATTCAATGAGTATAAACAATCCCAGAAAAGAAAACCTTGACGGATCGAGTATGCTTTTGTGTAAATGTTAAGTCAGTTTATATAAATGTATAGAATTCATAAATATTGTATGGTCATTATATAAATATGATATATGTACAGAGGGGTGTTTCAAAAAAATTTGGAAATTCGAGCACACGATCATTTCAAGAATGTGACAGAATTTTTGTACTAGAATTTGAAATATCTTTTTGGAATAACCCATGGTATTCACATTAGGGTGGTCCTAATGTAGAACAATAAAAAATCCATTTTCGAAATTTTTTCATGTCGTCCCTTAAAATTGTTAGTGGACTCGAAGAAGTAATACCCTGAAAATTTGAGTAAAATCGGTTCATAAAAAAAGTCGCATGCATGACCAAACTCCTTCAGTTCCTTAAGGGCATGTGACACAGTCAAATTCCTACATTGCCGACCTCTTTTTTTCTGTGTAACAATTTTTTTTTTCGAACCATAGAACTTTTTTTCAAAATAAAGTATCAGACTGAAAGTTTGGAAATTGCATCAAAAGACAATAACCTACGTTTATGTACTTTATTTGAGTCGGAATATTGCAAAAAATTATTTCCGAAGCTCCGACGCTTATATTAATCATCACCATTAATCCAATAAATAATTTCTTAAATTTGATCCTATAGCTTACGAATTTGAATAATAATTTTTTTTAAAATTTATTTCATCTTCATGCTTAAAATTCAGTGCATATTCTGATATTCAACACATTGATACTTTGAATAAAAGATATTTTCCTGATATTCGTGAAAATTATAAAAAGAAGTTTGATTTAAATCAGTACAAATCCAGTACTATAAAAGTTACTTTTACAAACGAAAAAGAAAACATTGTTATGTAATTGCAAGCATGCTTGAAAAAATTCCCTAACATTTCCAGGTTTTTTCAGGTATATAAAAAATCCCTGACAGTTCTAGATTTTCCAGGAGAGTAGACATCCTAAAAATTTTTTTATTTGGTACATTATATGAATATCAATGAAATTTTTAAAAGGTACATCTACGCAAGTACACATATGAAAAGAGTGGGATGAAATTTTATTATGCTTTTCTGAAAAAGGCTTTCTATGATACGTTTAATACACTCACAACCATAAATATTTCCATTTAAAACAATTTACTTTTTGAAACAGCCACTCTTTAATTAAGCTCTCCATATTCACATTTGTTCAATTTTGAATGGTGAGAAATTTAATTTACAACTCTTAAATTATAAATTGTTTAAAAAAAAAAATTATCCCATGGAAAAAATATATTCTTAGAAAAAATACTAAATTTATAAGTCGTAAATACTTACACATTATCGCCTCGAATAATGTGTAGTCCTAAAACAACTTGATCAACGCCTCGTGTTGTGCTGTAAACTCGTTCGTGCGATTCGTCCAAAATTAAATTAATCGTCTGATCAAATCCTTTCAGCGTTCCCTAGAAATATACGTTCCATTGAAAAATTTCTTAAAGAATAAATGAAAAGTCAAATTAATCGCATAAGTATTTAAGAAGTATTTTTAAATATTTTATCATGAATTTTCAGCGACAATTTTATGAGGCGAGAAAAATTTTGGGTATCAAATTAATAAAACAATTTAAAAGGTGAAATGAATAAGAAAAAGGAAAAACTTGATTAGAAGCGAAAATAATTAAACATTTACTTACAATAAAGTTTCGACCATCGTATGTGATGATGGAAACAGTGTCTAAAAAACTTGTTAAGGAAAGTTCTTTTTACAGAGATTAAAATTACTTTTTATACAGATTCCTGAAAAATAAGATGAGATTTTTAAAAAGGATACGGTTTACGAAACTTTCCAAGCCGCTAGCCATTATTAATTCGATTAATTCTAAAAAATTGAGAATGTTTTTCGTTCAGATTCCTCCAGTTTTGAGGTTATACTGGAAACCGATACAAACAAATTCTTATTTTATTTTACCGACGTCAGGTGGCGATCTAAATAATGCGGTAAATTTAAATTTAGTGAACTCGAAAAAGGCATCATTATTTTCAAAGGTTTATAAAACAAAATTTAGAGATATGGATTGAGGAACAAGCAAAAAAACGTAATAAATCCACTCAAGTTCATTTCTCAATATTTAAGAATATAATGTAGCTTGAAATCTATTAATTAAAATGAAATTTGAAATGGGCTATTATAATCAATTTTAATGTCAGACTGTTAAATAAATAAAATGCAAAAACATATTTTCAATTTAATACTGTCTTGAAGTTATTAACAATAAATAAATTCACTATTTCTTGTTTACGTTTCAAAATAAAATTTGAAAGTTTTGTAAATTTATGTAAGAGAAATATTGAAAAGCATTTATGCAATTTAAAAATTGTTTACATGCTTAACAAGTTTTGCTTATTTACGTAATGAATCTGTAATCGAAAATTAAAACTTTTTAAAAAATTCATTCTATTTTATGGATAGACGCTAAGAAAAAAATTTGTTGTACCAACTTAAGTTTATTACGGAACTAATGACATTCCAAACATACAGAAACAATCATCTCATTTTTTTCAGAAAATGGATTTATCACGATTTGGTCCCTTACTCTTCGATTATGGCCTTGAACAAAAAAGTGATAAGACTTCAATTTAAATTTTTAGAAGTACTTTATTAAATTATATCATGACTTATATTATTCGCAATGTCAACAAAACACACATTTCCTTATAAGAAACATCGAGGAATCCCTGAATTGCTGACAGGTCAGTACAATTAATTAAAACCTGACACTCATTACATTTATGACAATGTACATATTATGTAGTGATAATCTCACACGGAAACAGAATTGATACGATGCACGACAAACTGAAAACATTTGCTTACTCGAATCATAATTGGTTTGGAAGTTAACATATATTTTTATAACTTGAAAATTCTATCTTATGCATTTAATTTTAAATAATACTAAATGCATTCTTAAATCTTAGTTCTTAAAGAGTCGTCTCGTCACCAAAGTCTTTCATCCAGTGGGCAAAGAAAATATAATCTCTACGTTCATACAATACAACAGTAGCAGGTTTATGACAAAAGTAATCATTGAATTTAAAAATATTTGGATAGAAACTTAAAGTCTTAAAATGTAAAGAAAGCATCTTTTATAAGAAATTAAAAATTAAATTCGTAACTTAACGATGTAAACATTGCTTTTTATTTTGCCCACTAGATCAGAAAACGCATTTTTTTGTACCAATGCAGCTCCGTGGTTATTGGACTAGCACGTACGATCAAATTTCTTCTCCGGGGTGACAAACTTGATCATCAAACTTGGTCCTCATCATCTTGGTCATCTGACCTCCCATAATGATAACTTCGCTTTGCGTATCCACCAGCTCTCTGGGTTTCGTACAACCTTCGATTTTCTAAATATCGTTTGTAATTATTCTCTCGTTTTCTCCTTTGCTCTTCTGCTTGCTGTCTTAATTTTTCAGGATTCATGTGCGTAGTCACCATGTGTCTCGTCAAAGAACTCATAAATTTGTACGTTATCCCGCACACGTCGCAGGCCAGGACTTCCTCATTCTCTCCTTGCTGGAAAGCAATAAAAAGAAAATATTATAAAAATATATTAATTTTATATTTGATCAATTACAAATTAAAATTAAAAAACTCAACTTAAAAAGCAGTCGAAACTATAAAACGTTAAATTAAATTATTTGATTCCAATCTTTCTCAAATCAGCAAGTATGAATAAATCACTATATTCAAAATAATTGAAACCAGGCTTCAAAGTGCTCTATGAAAATAAAAAAAGTATCAAAAACGTACCTTTCTGAAGAAAAAAGTATTCTCGAAAATTAAAAAAAGTATTAAAAAGTAGCTTTTTAAATCAGTCAAAAATTAGTTTTTAAATAATAAAAAGTAGTTGAATTTTCGAGCAAAAATTTTTTAATTTCACATAAAAAATACTTTCATTTAACCAAAAAATACGAATTTTCAACAAAGTAATTAAATCCTAAACCAAAACGACCAAAACAGATTAATTTTCAACCAAACAGTTGAATTTTTAACTAAAAAAAGATGATTAGAAGAAATTCCTTCTAGGAGAGATGAAATTTCAAGCCAAAAAGACGAAATTTAACAAAAGAGCTGAATTTTCAACCCAAAAAGATAAATTTTCAACAAAAAAGTTAATTTAAAAGCAAATTGTTCAATTTTCTACCAAAATAGTTCAACTTACTACCAACATAGTTCAATTTTCAATCCAAAAACAAGGATTTTTTAAACAAAATTGTTAAATTCTCAACAAAATAATAAGATTTTTAACCAAAAACGATGAATTTTCAAACTAAAAAGACGAATTTTGAACAAAACTGTTGAACTTTTAACCAAAAAGGATGACTTTTTAACAATATTATCAAGTTTTCAACAAAATAATTAAACTCTCAACCAAATAATAACATTTTTAACCAAAAGAGGTGAGTTTTTAAATCAAAAAGACGAAATTAAACGAAAATGATGAATCTTTAACCAAAAATATGAATTGTTAACTGTTCAAGATTCAAGAAAAAAATTGGGACCCGTTTTCGAAAAAATCTACTTTTTTCAAAATTTTTTGCTATGGACTGAAATTTTATTTATTAAATTCTCATGTAAAATTATGTAAATATACATTTATAACACTTGCTTTCGATATAAAATTCTTTTTTTTCTTGAATTTTCAACTGGTGAAAATCCAACTTTTAAAAATTTATGGAAAATTGAATTTTTAAATTGTTGAAAATCAAAGAAAATCAAAAATTGAATTTCAACACTTGAATTTTTAATGTTCTATTTTCAACTGTTGAAAATTCAATTTTCTATCATTTTCAACAATTGAATTTTGTATTAAAAACAAGTGTTAAGAATGTTTCATTTACATAATTTTACATGAGAATTTATTGACTAAATATTTCAATCCATAAAAAAAATAGAAGAAAGCCGATTTTGTCGATAACGGGTAGCCATTGGCAAAAAAGTTTTTGGCAAATTAATATTCATTCATTGAAATCTCAGTAGAAAATTTATGAGATATAAAAAAAAAATTAAGAAACCCACCGACAATTTTTTAATTTTTTATATCACTTTACTGAAAAAAATTTCAAAAAAAGTAGCCTTACATAAAAGAGTATCAAAAAAATTGAAAAGGTACGGAGCTTCGAAGCCTATAAAACGAATAATGTAACTTTGGGTATTAGTACCAAATAACTCGAGCAGTGAGTTAGAAAAAATCGCGATTG
The DNA here is from genome assembly GCA_032362435.1 of Melikaiella ostensackeni. Taxonomy (NCBI): domain Eukaryota; kingdom Metazoa; phylum Arthropoda; class Insecta; order Hymenoptera; family Cynipidae; genus Melikaiella; species Melikaiella ostensackeni. Next base: position 4,533,149 of record JAUMHM010000048.1, read on the forward strand.
TTTATACACACTTGCCGAAAATGACTTAGAACAAAATAATTTCGACGTACTTGTTGGTGCACCATCATGTGGCGTTGCAAATTGTTTAAGCGATTGAATTCCCGACCACACACCTCACAATCGAATTTTCTGTCCGGGTCGTGAGTCTTTAAGTGAATGTTCAAGTCTGAGGCGTTTACGCACACCTTGTGACAAACATCACAGCGGTGATTATTTTTTTCCGCAGCCCGATGAGATAATTCGTGCCTGTCAAGATTAACTTGGTCCAAAAATCGTCGACCGCAATAGATGCAGTGAAGTGGCTTGGAATTTGGATTATGCTGACTTAAATGGCGTCGTAGAATATTTGGATTTTGGAACGATTTATGACACTCGAGGCACTGGAATCGATTTCCGGTATGAGTCTTTCGATGCCGTGCCAGGGAATTCTGATCAGGATACCTGTAAATTTGAATTGACATTATTATTATTACCATGATAATAATTATTATTTAATTAATATTTTGATGTTCTTGTATCGATTACTGGTCAAATTGATTTTTGGAGAAATGAGAAAAAATCTACCTC
>JAUMHM010000048.1:4554628-4567343 GCA_032362435.1 Melikaiella ostensackeni
TAATACATGAGATACTTAGAATATATTTCATTTATTACACTTTCACGGAAATTGACTCGAGAGTGAACAGCCCCTCGATATAAACAAAGAATGATTAAATTAAATTTTTCTAAAAAATACATCCAGTTTTACTATTTGCAGTTCAATGTATTTTTTTTTTGTAATGACAGATTCATAGTTCTGAAATTTACAACTACTATTCTAAATGGTAAATTATGTATCTTAAACAGTTAACACATGTATTAACCGCCTTGTTATTATCTAATGATTTTGAAACTTTTGAATAGATTTGTGACGCTCGCATTGCTGTGGTAACCAAGATGGATGTGGTTCAAGTCGCGCAACTTGGGACGAAGGTGGGAGCGCTGATGGCTAGACCATGTATTCTTAGATCATGGGGCGAATGACACTCAGTGATGGGCGCTGCTCGGTATTGCACAGTCATGACCAAATCGTGGCCAGTCATGACGGTAAATGTTGGTAAGATGCGATCAGACCCAAATATCTTCACCAGGAAAGGTTTTTTTTTTATAGAGAGAAGTTGTTTAGTTTTTAGGACATACCTTAAGCTAAATTTGTACAAAAAGTTTTTCGGTTCTGTATGTTCCAGTTATTTTCAAAATAATAAAAATGCCGAGAAGCTGAGCATAGCAGACGACACTTTTGACAATTTCACGTGAGTTTCGAGGGGAATTTAAAACTGACACTTTATAAATTGACAAATTACATTGAAAATCTGTCACATTTATTAAGCGATATTTTTAAAATAATAGTTAGTAGTATGTTAAGTTACTTTTAATAAAAATTCCATTAATTTTATTCCTAAACACTAAGGTGAGTACTTTGTATCTTGTAGGTTATGATCGCAAATAAAATACTGATTTTTTCTTTAACTTGTAATATAATGCATATACAAATTTAATTATTAATTTATATTTAGTAGAAATTTGCGTCATTTAATGATATATATACATATATGTAAACTGTGTGTACATACTCATGTATAAATGTATTAAAAAGTTTTCTACATCATTAAAAATAAATAATTAAAATAAAATATTTTAAAGTTCAATGCCAGGTAAATGAAAAATAAATTCAAATTGGGTCTTTATTTGTGTATGAAATTTGAAGCATGAAAAGGTTTTTTGTTATTTTAAATGATTTAAGATTTAATGTTAATTTAATGTTAATTTAGTAGTGAATGTTGTGTAATCGTCGTATTTTACAGACTTTATTTATTATTCATCGGACTGACAATTATTATACTATTCTTTTAAAACTGTTCGTGTTAAATAAAAGTTCCTCATAACATTCAAGCTTTTTTATTTCTCTTTATGTGTAGAAGAATAAAAAATTATAGAAAAATTCGTGTAAATGTGAAAGTTGTTATAAAAATTTTCGCAATTCCAAAAAAAAATAATATTTAAGAATGTTTTAAACAATTCTTTCTCTCGAAAACCGATTCAAAGAATTCAATTTTATTTCACTTTCATTGTTCCCATTTTTTATTATAAATAATAACAAATAATAAATCATTTACAAAAATTACTCATAAATCTAAATTCATAATAATTAGATATCAATTTTATTTAATTTGAAGAAGAAAAAACAGTATTTCCATTCAGGGAATATAACCTATACGAAACACAGTACTTAACTTAACGTTTAAGTGTCATATTCATTGAAATGTTATTCAAAATTACTGACCACACTACTAACTATTATCTCAAGAATATTACTTAACAAATACAACAGATTTTCAATGTAATTTGTCAATTTGTAAAGTGTTATTTTCAAATCGCCCTCGAAACTCGCGCGAAACTATCAAAAGTGTCGTCTGCTATGCTCAGCTTTTTGTCATTTTTATTATTTTGAGAATAACTGGAACATTTAGAACCGAAAAACTTTTTGTACAAGTTTAGCATAGGGTATGTCCTAACAACTAAACCACTTTTTTTCTATAAAAAAACCTTTCCTGGTGGAGATATTTGAGTCCGACCACGTTTTACCAACATTTACCGTCATCACCGGTCAGGATTTGGTCATGACTGTGATATACCGAGCAGCGCCCATCACTAGCCAGGACCGACCTAGGACGTAACATTAGGTATTTCAGGTCGGGTCAGGGCTGGGAACGTATAATGCTCTAGGTATTATACGTGGTTTTCTACACATATATTACTACGTATAATACGACCCTAGTTTTCTATGCGAGGCAACGTATTATACGTCCAAATCAAAACATGCAGGGCACAGTCGTCGAGTCTTTATAACATAACCTATATTCACGTATAATATAATTATTCATTATGAAAAAAAACGTTTTGTATGAAAATTAACAATTATTTAGGTGCCTGTGACTTTCTAGTCCCTTTAAAATCAAGTTTTGTAACTCTTTGCAGAAAAACATACATTTTGCGACAGTTTTCTGTCCTTTTGATTCTCGAAATTCAAATTCTTTCTTGTGATTACACAATATCATGTAGTTTTCCTCAGTCCAGACATAATTATTTATTTTTTCTTGTTTATTTGTTATTGTGAATGATTTAATTCATAAAAAAAAATCAATTTAAAATATGATGTTATATGCACATATAAGTTGGCATGTCCGACATCTTGAAACGTATCTTACTGAATTTTCTAAGCTTTTCGACATATATGACGTGGAAACGTAGTAGACGTCGAAAACTCTTGAGTTACGCGTAACAGACCAACCCTGGTATAATTCTTGTGTTAAATTGACTCTAATTGCTCTTCTCATAATCATCATATACATTAAAATTGTTAACTAAATTGAAAATTTCGCGGGATTTTGACTAGCGTCATCTGCAAGTTTTTGAAGCGAATCACGCCGGAAACTTCCGTTTTCACATGGGTTTACATGGGTTTTCAGTTCATTTGCCGCCAAACCGTCATCGTATTCCCGCGAATAAATTGTTTATCTGTAAAATAATTCTTTGTCAATACTCCAAAAATACAGAAATCGGCTGTGGGTGAAGCTCTTCTTCACCGAAACTCAGCAGAGAACGTTTCTGTTGAATAATATTCTACATTCCTAGAAACGGTTTATTTATTGTTTGATATTTAATCAACAAATTATCATGGCTAAAGTGCAGTTGGCGAATGTGGCTGTTCTCGACAATCCTTCCCCGTTTTTGAACCCGTTTCAATTCGAAGTTACCTTCGAATGCATCGAGGAACTCAAAGAAGGTAATTCAAGATTTTAAAAAGAATCGCCTTTTCAATTTTACATGTCTCGTATTTTATAAGTTTTGACAGAGAATTGCGATTTTTAAGATTGAGAGGTTATTATACCTGTTGTCGATGTTTTACCTATCTATAAGTGCTAACGCCATGCGATTTTTATGAGTACGTCATTTTCAGATCTCGAGTGGAAGATGATTTATGTTGGGAGTGCAGAATCCGAGGAATTCGACCAAGTCTTGGACACCATTTACGTCGGTCCTATTCCTGAAGGAAGGCATATGTTTGTCTTTCAAGTAAGAACTTGATATATTTTAAGTACTCGTCACGTTTTCATACCGTTTTTTTTTGTGCAAGGCTGTACTCTGCTTAAAAAAGGCAGGAATCGTCAGAAAAAAGGATTTCTGACGAAAATTGTTATGTTTCTCGCCGGAAGTGACACTAAACCTTATCACCTTTTGTATTTCTCAAATTATTTATATAATTTATTTATATTTATTTATAAAGTCACTTTTTACTTACATTTCATTAGTAATATTCATATACTACATGATTCGGCAGGTGAATCTGAAAATGTCCGTTTTGACGTATCTTATTCTGTTTATGAGATACATTATATTTATCCTAATTATAAACTTTTTAAGAAAAATTTTCGGTATCCGAAATGGTTGAAATACGGAGAATCTGAATTTCTAACTTTTGTGTCTAATTTTGGAATTTTAAAAATGTTAATATTTAATCCTTTCCAGCTGGCCTACCGGTGAGATACCTGCTCATAATGTGGATTAACATATAGTCAGGAATAATCAGACTCATCAAGAATCGATTTGTCACTTTTTCTAATTTTTTCAGTAGGGTTCAGTCACTTTTTAAAGATAAAGACACTATAGTTACTTTTCTCTCGTTAAATTAAAACAGAGAACCCAAGGATTAACCACTATTGAGCAGACAATTCTTAGACATTTCATCAAATTCTTTTGTAATCCCTTGAATTCTTCTAAATTCATTCCAATTTTATTGAAGTCAATGGAATATTTTGAATTTTAACAAATTTTTATAATTCATTTGGAATTCACCCTGCATTCTTATCAATTTATCCTGAATTCTTTTAAACTCACATTGAATTCTCATGCCTTTCATCAAATTCTTTTGAATTCCCTTGCATTGTTTTCAGTTCATTTGAATTGTTATGAATTTCATCGAATTTCTCATTTCCTTTAAATTTCTCTAAATTCGCTCGAATTCTATTTAAACCAGTAGGGTTTCTTTTATTATTTGAATTTTTTTCAATTCACTTAAATTCTGTTGGATTCGCCCTGAAATTTGTTCACTCCCATTTTACTCAGTTCAATGGATTTTTTTTCTTCAATTTTGTTCCATTCACTCAAATTCTTATGGATTTCATAAAAGTCTCTTGCATTGCTTTGAATTCTTCTAAATTTAATGGATTTTATAATTTTCTTGTTTAGTTTTTTTTTGTTTGATTCACCCTGAAGTCTTTTACACTTACCTTTACTTATCAGGCATTTTATCAAATTCTTTTGAATTCTTCTAAATTTACTCCAATTTTATTGAAATCAATGGTATATTTTGGATTTTTTGCAATTCATTTGGAATTTACTCTGAAACCCTTTGAATTCTTTTTGAATTCTTCTAAATTTATTCAGTTCTACTAAATTCAATGAGTTTATTATTATTTTTTTTTAAATTCATTTAAATTCACCTTGAATTCGTGGGCATTTCCTAAAATTCTTTCGAATTCTCTTAAACTTGTTTAAATTGACTCCGAACTTAATGAATTCAATCATTTTTAAAAATATTTTTGAATTCTTTTCAATTCACTTCATTTTTTTTAATCTACCGTGAATTTTCATGATTTCCATCGAATTCTTCTCATTTCCTTTATATTCCTTTAAGTTCAGTTGAATTTTATTTGATCCATTGTTTTTTTTTATTAAAAAATTTTTTTTTGCAATTCACTTAAATTCTGTTGGATTTGCCCTGAATTTTGTTTACTCCCATTTTACTCCAATGGAAATTTTTGTATTTTTACAATTTTGTTCAATTCACTCAAATTTTTACAAATTTCTTCAAAATGTCTTGTATTCCTTTAAATTCGTCTAAATTTACTACAATTTTACTGAAATCAATGGAACTTTTTGGATTTTTCCAAATTTTTCCAATTCATTTGAATTCTTTTGAATTTATTATGAAATCGCTCAAATTCACCTGGAATTCTTATAAATTTAATGGAATTCTTTTAAATTCAAAAGAACATTGGTAAATTTTAGTCACTTTTTCGGTTTAAATTGGTCACTTTTTTTTAAGTAAATTAGGCTGTGACAGTCCTGATTAAAATTAATTGAAGTTTGCTCCTTAGGAAAAAATATAAATACGGGGTTTTCTTACATAATTAAAGGCTATTTAAAATACTAGGAACAAAGTTTAAAAAAAATTTTAGTTAAAGACATTCAAATCCATAAAAAATTGTTTATATTAAAACTCAATCTAATGTATATGAGTTGTACTTCTTTTTCAGGCAGATCCTCCAAATGTGGGAAGAATTCCAGTGAACGATGCTTTAGGTGTAACTGTCGTCCTCCTCACCTGTTCCTACCGAGGCCACGAGTTTGTTAGAGTTGGCTACTTCATCAACAATGAATACACGGACGCAGAACTGAGAGAAAATCCACCTCCGCAACCCCAATTCGACAAAGTCCAGAGGAACATCCTCGGAGATAAACCTCGCGTCACCAGATTTAAAATAAACTGGGACGATAGCACAAGTTCTAACGTGAACAGTGTTGCTGAAGCGATGGAAGCCCACGCAGTAATTGATGATACAACTGAAGATGTGCCCTCGACTTCCTTAAGTTTCACAGAAAACACACAAAACAGCATGGAGGTGATGTGAACTCCAGGTATTATTTCTAGCTTTTCGTGAATTTAAAAGGTTTCAAATTCACTTGCAATGGACACGCGATTCTTCGAAACCTGATTCTACCGCAGAGACAAAGTGTCGAGTTTCTTCCTTCTTTTAATCCATCGCTTCTTCGACTCTCAACTTGGTACATTTGCGAGTTTCGTGGGTTTAAACTAGTTCCATACTTAGTATAAAAATATTAGTTCTGTAAAAATTTAGATCTTTAAAAAAATACCGTAAGATACTATGACGAGATCGATTAGCCAACTCATTTAAATCATTAAGTTATTTAATACATGTGCATAAATTCGTTCTTCGACTTCGATCTCTCACGTTCTAATTTCGAGTAACACGGATATTAGTGTCTTAAAACTCAATGAAATCTTGTCAACATTTAGATTCGTGAAAGTCTTATGTAAAGTTTTGCATTTTTGCTTGGAGACTTCAGAGGGAACTTTGATTTCTTATGAAGTGTACTTTTCATTCGTATTAAATATTATTTGGTTTTGTGAATCTGTATGCTACGTAAGTTGAAATACTATTTGCCAACGTGTACATATATATATTATAGACTTACTGAAACGCGATAATTACATGTTTTCTATTTAGATAAAACTGTGGTTTTTATTTTTCATACCCCGCTCTTTATCGTAAGGATGAGTCAGGCTTGCTACAAGACTTGGAAGACCTGGAATTGTGAAAAGTTCTGGAAAACCTGGAAAAGTCATGGAATTTTGTAAAAGAGACTGAAATTTTTTTAGTCGCACCTGTTTCAAAGTCTTGAAAATTATTTTAGTATTTTACGATGAATTTTTAATTTCCTGATTCATACGAATTGAGTTTTTTGACTAATAAAAATAATATGATCGAGAGGTTGATCACTCAAAATCTGGTATACAAGCCTTCGTGAAATTTTTGGAAATCTTAAAAATCTTTGTGCAATCTTCTAAATCTTTGAAATCTTTGTGGAATTTTTTGATGAAATCTCTGAAATCTTGGGCAAAAAAGTGAAATAACTCTATAAATAATTAATGAATCAAAAGTTCCTTAGAAATAGGACTGGAGCTTCATCCAGTCAATTTATCCTAAAATTTTTAGACAAATCGGTTGAATATCGTCGGCTATAAGTCGACTGAACTGTTAAAAAATCGAATTTTGGGCATAAAATATGAAATAACTGTGGAAGTAATTAATGAGTATCTGAATTACGAGTATGTAGAAACATTTATTGTTACACGAATCATTTACAATTTTATAAAGGTAACGAAAGGCATGTGATTAGCAACAGCATTTTTAACGATTAAATTTTCTGTTTTATCAACAGATATGCACTATCATCCATATGTGTTCATTTTGTTTAGACATTGTTTATTTTCTAGAAATCCTTGCTTGGCAGGAAAACTTAACCATACAATTCTTTAATTCCTTTTTTAATTTCTCCACTTCAGCTGAAAAACATGAAATTCTTTATTTTCAACACAAGGCCCTTTTTTCGAATTACAAAAATCAGTACATTTTTACTTATTTATCATTCATTAGAAGATAAATAGGGCTTTGTGTTTCACACTCAGTTGAAATAATATCTCTTTTTAACACACTTATTTTACATTTATAATATAGATCAACACTATCTACAAATATTCCTTTTTTTAAACGGCGTACACTTTTCTGCAAATTGTAAATAGCCAAGAACTTTACCACAGTAACATGCAGTGCACAGTAATAATAACTTAAATTAACAATCTCACTTAAAATTCTTACAAATTGGAGAAAAACTCAATGTTTGGAAATTTAATCACATAATTGGGGGTCCGCCAACGAAAAGGGCTTATTGCCGAAATCGCGCGAATAACTATTGACCGTCAGGCTGTTTTCAATATGTATCTAGAATTTGGATTTTGGATATTGATACTTATAGAAAATTTCATGGCGCATCTTTTTTGTTTTTCATTTGGAAAGCAGTTTGACGGTCAATAGTTATGCGCGTGATTTCTGCTATAAGCCCTTTTCGTTGGCGGGCCCTCAATTGTAAAACAATTTTTCAGTTCGGGTGAAAGTTTTTTAAGCATAGAATTGTTATTATGTTAGATTTAACACGATAAATTGACAGTTTACACTGTACTACGTGCACTTAGTCCATTTATTATTAACAATTTGACTCTTATTTTTTTCCTCAGTTTCATAAATCGGTAATTTTTCTACTACAAAATTATTGCTGATGAATCTGCGCTATTCTACTTGTGCTTGGAATCTTATGACTATTCGTTCTTAAAATCCCTCGCCGGTAATTAAAATATATATGATCCTAACAATAAACAACAGGGCTAGACTGTAATCGATAAAACGATGGAAATAAGGCCATCGATTCAAGTACAAGAAAGGCGTTTTTGCTCGTTACAATTATAATCTAAGACGTTCTTCCAGTACCCAATTTGCATTTTATTTCTTGAATTAAGAAATAAAACTTCGTTGCTTTAACACTAACAAACACGTTTTACGTACGATGTGGACAATTCCAGGCTTCAAAGTTCCATACATTTTACTTTTTTCATACTTTTTTTTTGGCAAGGCTACTTTTTTGCTACTGTTTCCATGCAAAGCTACCTTTTTGCTACTTTTTTCATTAAAGTGATAAAAAAAATTGATCGTACTAACAAATTTCTAGTTTTTAAAAATAAAAAATGTCTAAGGTATGCCTAAGGAAACTATTCTACCTAAAAAAAATAATAAATAAAGAAATCAATCAAAATAGAACAGTCATTCCTTTCTTCTTACAAGATGTTCAGAATTGGATTTTTTTAAATCTCATAAACCCCTACTGAGATTTCATTGGATGAATATTAATTTGCCAAAACATTTTTTACCAATGGCTCCCCGTTATCGAAAAAATCGGCTTTTTTCAAAATTTTTTTTATGGGCTGAAATGTTTCTTTATTAAATTCTCGTGTAAAATTAGGTAAATTAACTGTTCAAAATTGTAGAAAATAAAAAATTGAATCTTCAAAAGTTAAAAATAGAAGCAAATTCAATTGTTGAAATTAAATTTTCTTCGATTTTCAACAATTGAAAATTCAAGAAAAAAACGAATTTTATATTATAAACAAGTGTCAAAAGTGTCATATTTACGTAATTTTAGATGAGAATTTAATTAATAAACATTTCAATTCATAAAAAAATTGTTGAAAAAAGTCGATTTTTTCGAAAACGGATCGCCGTTTTTTTCTTTAATCTTGAACAGTTAACAATTCATTTTTTTGCTAAAGATTCATGATTTTAGTTTAATTTTATCCTTCTGGTTTGAAAATTCATTTCTTCTGGTCAAAAATCTTATTATTTTGTTAAGAATTTAATTACTTTGTTGAAAATTTAATAATTTTGTTGAAAATTCATCTTTTTTGGTTAAAAATTTGTCTTTTTGGTTGAAAGTTCAACAGTTTTGTTGAAAATTCGTCTTTTTGGGTTGAAAACTCAACTATTTGGTTGGAATTTAACTTTTTGAAAATCCACATTTTTGGGTTGAAAATTCAACTGCTTTGTAGAAAATTGTTTCTGCTTCTTGACTGAAAAATCTTTCTTGGTTGAAAATTCAACTCATCTGTTAAACTTCGTCTTTTTGATTTGGAACTTCATCTCTTGGTTGAAAATCTTATTATTTGATTGAGAATTTGATTCTTATGTTGAAAATTCAACAATTTTGTTGAAAAATCATCCTTTTTGGGTGAAAATTCGTCTTTTTGGTTCAAAGATCATCCTTTTTAGTTGAAAGTTCAACAGTTTTGTTAAAAATTCGTATTTTTGGCTTAAAAGTTCAACTATTTTGGTAGAAATCAAACTAATTAGGTGGAAATTAATTTTTGTTGTTGAAAATTTAACTGCTTTGTGAAAAATTTTTCTTTTTGGCTTGAAACTTCAACAATTCGGTTGAAATTGGTTTTTCTTTATTAACTGAAAAGTTTTTTTTGGTTGATAATTCAACTCTTTTGTTAAGCTTCGTCTTTTTTTGTTAAAAACTTTATTATTTGGTTGGAAATTTAAATATTTTGTTGAAAATTTAACATTTTTGTTGAAAATTCGTCTTTTGGGGTTGAAAATTCAAATATTTTAGTGGAAAGTTGAACTATTTGGTTGGAAATTAACTTTTTTGTTACAAATTCATATTTTCGGTTTAAAATTAAACTTCTTTGTAGAAAATTCGTCTTTTGGGCTTGAAACTTCAACAATTTTGTTGAAATTGTTTTTCTTTCTTGACCGAAAAATTTTTCTTTGTTGAATATTGGTATTTTTTGGTTGAATTCAAATATTTTTGATTTAAAATTAAAATGTTTTTGATTGAAAATTCAACTGCTTGGTTAAAAATTTATCTTTTTTGTTGAAAATTGAACTAATTGGTTGAAAGTTGAAGTCCTGTGTTAAAAATTCATTTTTTTGTGTGAAGATTCATGATTTTGGTTGAAAATTCATGTATTTTGTTGAAAAATCGTCTTTTCTGGTAGAATAATGTTATATTTACATAATTTTATATGACAATTTAATAAATAAACTTTTCAATCCATAAAAGAAGAATTTTGAAAAATGTCGATTTCTTTGAAAACGGGTCACCATTGGCAAATAAGGTTTTGGCAAATTAATATTCATCCAATGGACTCTAAGTAGGGAATTTATGAGATTGAAGAAAAAATTTCAACTCTGATCATCTTCTTGTTGGATGAAGTCTTCAGCGCTGTTATTTACATACAGAAAAGTATGAAAGAAGTGTTCCTTTTAAATACGTTATTTTTTCAGCATAATGTATTTTTCATATTAGCTTTTCATTAAAAAAATAATTTTTGACTGATTTAAAAAGGATACTTTTTTAATACTTTTTTTCCTTTTTGAGGATACCTTTTCTTCAGAGAGATACTTTTTTGATACTTTTTTTAGTTCCATAGAGCTCTTCGAAGCCTGTAATTCAGATATAACTTTCTTTAACTTTGTATATTTTTATGTAATATTTAAATAATCTGGAAATAGATCAGATTCTCGTAGACAAAAGCACGCACTTATTTTTTTAAACAAATATCGGTTTAAGAAATGAATTAATAATTCGTAATATTAGCTTTGGGGTATAAAAATCTTCAATAATGAAAATAAGTTAACAAAATCAATAGTGAGCAATATTGAGTTCACTATTGGTGTCATTACTATTTTGGACGTATAAAAATCTGCGAAAATTTCGATAATCTTCTGATTTGGCAACGTGATCAAATGAAGAAAATCTGTTTCGTAAATGAGTAATAGCACAACAGCAATAACATTTGGTTTTAACGAGCCATATTTTTAAATAGAGCTTTAGGACTGACTAATGTATTTCACCTTTCCAATAATTTATTTTTTCATTTAATATTTTCTCAAAAGAATCAAAAGGTGATAAACAGTTTAATTCTTCGACTTTTTCTTAGAGTATTTTTAATTCATCTTCTCCAGTGTTTTGTATTTAAAATACAATCTTCATCATCTATCTCGTGTATTCAAGTTTTTATCCGCATCTTTTAATGTATATGAAATATAATTGGTTCTTTCGTACGCCACTATATTAAGATAACATTTGTATATTGTCTGTGAAAATTTCGTGTATCTACTTTCTTTTCAATCTCTCACGCTATTTACCCTGGAAGTTTCTTTTTCATCAGTATCTTGGTAAAAGTTTCAGCGATTCAGAGATCTTCGACCCTCGGTGGTGACGCAAACGTACACGGGCCTGTAGAGAATTAAAGGTGGTTGAGTCAGATGATCAGAACCGTCGTAAACTTGTCCCAGAAGAAATTCTGGACCGACGTAGCAACCACCTTCCAAGTGCTCTGCGGCGATTTCTAGATTTAAAAAATAGAAGTTTAAATTAGGTTTTAAAAATAAAATTATTTTAAATTTGTAGGCTTTCAAATTGAGAAGCATTGAGAACAGAATTAAAATTCTGGGGTTTTCAAATTTTTACTCTTCCAATTTTAAGACCTTTCAAATTAGTAGGGTGTCTACCTGACCAGGAAAAGGCCGGTAATTTTGTTCATCGGTAAAAAATCAGGAAATAGCCGAGATTTTTCACTCGATTGTACTCAATTGAATATTAAATGCGTTTTGATATTTTATTACTCTCAGTTTGTTCAATCACGAAACGGACAATAAAAAAGACTTTATTGTCGATAATGACGATAATATGTATAAGTGATGCTGTTTGCAAATTTTTATCTTTTGAAATCTCGAAATCTGGTGTGCACTCAAACTCATAAATTAGTATTTATCTCAAATTTTAAATATATATTTTCAAATCAAAGAGAGGAAGATTTACTTTTTAATATAAAAATATCAATACCGTAATTATGATTAGAAACAGGGGGGAAAAATTATAATTCTGCCTTGGAAGAGGAAATTTTCTAAAAGAAATACAAAAATTATTTTTTAGTTTGTTCAAGGAATTTTCCGTAGCAATTATATGTAATTCTAAATTGGATCAGAGAATTTTTGAAGAAAAATTCTTATATATATATATATATATATATATATATATATATATTTATTTATTTAAAAAATAGGTTATATAACAACCGCAGGGTC
>JAUMHM010000048.1:4575482-4587598 GCA_032362435.1 Melikaiella ostensackeni
AACATCTACTCGATCCCTCCAAATCTTTTTTGGCCAAAATCAAGGGGCTCATTTTCAACTTTCGACCCTTGCCTTTTGAACTTCTGGAGAACATCGTTTATTTTGGGTCATAGTTGTTTTCCTTCCTGACTCCTGATTTTTCTTGACTCTTTAAAAAATGATGTTAAAGATTATGTTCTTGACTTTTGCACTCCTTATCCCTTTTCGAGTTTGTATAAGATTTTGCCACTTTTTTGAGGAACAAATTCGAGTTTAAAATGCTTTTATCCATACCAAGACGATATCAATACTGGAACGTGATGGTAATGACGTATGTGGAACAGTTACGTCGAATTCACACGTTGAGTGGAATTGGGGTGGATGGAAATCCCACCCTCGAGATGAAACCCAGTTTCCTGATTCTGCGTATCCTTCTCCATGGATTCCAAATTGTTCTGCAACAATAAACAATTAATGTTAGATACTTTCTTCTAATTTATATAATCATTTAGATCTTATTTTTACTTACAAATATTAGTATAAACGATTAATTTAATCTTTAGTAATCAAAATTAATTAGCCTGGATTGGAAAATCGATTTCGTAATATTATTTATGTGCTTATATAAATATTGTGATGTTCATACCTTTTTATTGTTCTGGATGTAGGTTTAGGGGTGAGTCACCAATGGGGTGGGAAATAGGGGTGAGTTCGATGGGGGAGCCAATCTCAGAGGGAGATGAGATGAAAGCTCGTCCCTTATTGGCTAATGGATGCTGTGATTATTGGGATTCTCGTATCAATATTTCGAATGAAAAAATTTAATGGAAATTAAAAAAATCTTTATAAACGGAATAAATGGTATTGTGAATGAAAAAATACTATCTTTCGTAAAAAATTTGTATTATAAAATGTCTCCACTATGAATAACATACACTATCCTTATCCCGCGATTAGAGCTATTATACAAAAATTAATAAAATGACTTGCATTCTAAAGAACCCTAATTAAAAACTAGATAATGTCACTTGTATCATAAAAGTTTCGGCTGTTGCTTCAATGTCGAGATATCTAGAATTTTACTAGGGCAGCTTGTTTTTGTCGTTTGAGGATGAGCTGGTCGACTCGGTTTTTGCATAATTGGTATCTGGCTCTCGGAAATATGTGGCATTTGGAAGTTTTCTTTTCCTTCATCTAAAAAAAGACCAAAAAATGTTACAATTGAAGAAATTAAATTCAGAATAAATTAAAATTTTAATTCTTTTTCAATGTCCAACATTCAGATTTAAATACTAAATTCTTGGAAACTGAAAAAGCCAAGAATCAAACGATCAAGTTTAGACAATACACTCTTAAATGACTCAACTCAAATTAAACAAAAAAAAAAAAATTTAAGAGAGGAAAGAAAAAGAAGGCAACCTCTAATTCCCATTCCTTTCTTTTTTCTCTCGTCTTTTTTTTTAAATCACAATAAAAAAAAACATTTTAAAAAATCTACCAACGTTTCGGTGGTCATTCAACACTTTTTTGGCTTGTTTGAAAACTTGTTTTTATTGCCTTAAGAAACTACGAAATTCCAGGAAATTAAAGAAACCAAGAATTTGTTTACAACTGTTAAATTAATTTGTGATCTTTATGGTGGAGAAATATTTCATTGTTCTTGCAAATACAAATCTTAAATTATCTACTTTGATATAAGAGAATAAAAGTTAATTTCATTAAAAAAAAAAAGTTATTAATTGCCGCTAATTCTTTAATACCGAGGGGTTAATCATTCGAATTTTGAGTGCACACCAAATATAAAGATTTCAAATATTTCTAAAGATTTCACAAAATTTAAAAAGATTTCAGAATATATCTTTGGGTTTTGAAAAGTTTAACAAAATTTCAACGTTTCCGAAGTATTTCGAAATGTTTCAAGGGATTTCTAATTATTTGAAGTGACTCAAACTGATTTCAATATATTTCGAGGAATTTCAAAGGATTTCAAGGGATTTTAGACCAATTTAAGAGATTATAAAAAATATGATGAGATTTCAAGAGATTTAAAATATTTCAATTGATTTCAAATATCTTCTAGAGACTGTGAAGAATCGTGAAAGATTTTAAAGATTTTCACAGAATATCTATGAATTTTAATCGACTTGAAAAGATTTCAAGGAATTTTGAGAGATTTTACAGAATTTTTAGGAATCGCCAAGTATTTAAAAAGATTTCACAGCACTTCCAAAGGACTGCAAGTGACTTTCAAACATTTCAAGGGATTTCACAGATTTTCTGAAGATTTGAAGTGATTCAAGAATATTTTAAGGGATTTCAAATTTTTTTTGAGATTTCATGGCCTATGAAAGGACTTTAAGAAATTTCTTAAGACTCTTATATATTTCAACTAATTTTAGTAGACTTCACGAGATTTAGACAGATTTTAACGAATTTGTAAAAGTTTTCAATTTCAAAATATTTCATGGCATATTAAAAAACTTCTAAGGGTTTCAAGCGGTTTCAAAAGATTTCAAGGGATTTTAAAAGATTTCTAGAGACCCCAAAGTCTTTAAAAAGATTCTAAGGATTATGTTTGTTGGCTAGTTTTTTTTTAAATCACAATAAAAAAAAAGTAAGATAAGAAAGACGAGAGAAAAACAGAACGAAGGGGATTTGGAAGCACCTTCTTTTTCTTTCCTCCTTTTTTTTTTAATTGAATCAAGAAATTTAATAGTGTGTTGTCCAAACTTGATTGTTGGATTCTTATTTTTTTTTACATTTCCAAGAATTTCGTAGTTAAAAAATCTTATATTTGTAATTCTGAGAAAGCCTTGTGAATTCAGGAGTTTAATTAAAATTTTACCTTCGATGTAACCATTCATGCTTTCCGGAAGCAACTGGTATCTTTGTAAATATCTCAGCGTGGCGAAGGACATGTTAGTTGTCCCCTGGACATTACTGACCATGAGATTTTTCAAAGCTCCTCTCCTTTGCTTTTGTTGCATCGCATCACAGACTTGCTCTTCATTTAAATATTTCATAGCCAAGGCTTTCATGTGCATGCTCGTGTTTGTTTCATTCATGTAACTCGTTCCTTGTAGCATATTCATTTCTGGATTAAATCGACCATAATAAGAGGGGTCAAAGGTCACTCTGAAATAAAAGATCAACTTTTAACCAAAACTGGAACAGTTTAATTTTCCATTAAAAAAAAATTCAAAAAAATAGTTGCATTTTTAACCAAAAAAGATTAAATTTCTACCAAATTAGATGAACTTTTAAATCAAAAAGACGAATTTTCAACAAAATAGTTGAATTTTTAACGAAGAAACAGTTTCAGACAAGACAAAAAAAATTCAGCCAAATTGTTCAATTTTCAAGCCAAAAAGACGAATTTTCAAACAAGAAGATTAATTTTCTACTAAAAAGACCAATTTTCAACCAAATCAGATTAATTTTCAACCAATAGTTAAATTTTCTACGAAAAAAGATCAATTTTCAACCAAAAAAATTAATTTTTAACAAAATAGTTCAACTTTCAACTTAGTAGTTGAATTTTCAACCAAAAAGATGAATTCTTAACGAAAAATGTAAAAGTTGATATTTCAACCAAACAAGATTTTAATGTCAAATTAAAAACAGTTAAATTCAACCAAAAAGATGAATTCTTAACAAAATAGTTGAATTCTCAACCAAAACAGATTAATTTTCAACCAAAAAAGACGAAATTGCCACCAAAAGAGATGAATTTTCAAAGAAGAAATATTTTTCACTCAAGACAGAAAAAAAATTTCAACCAAATTCTTGAATTTTCAAGCTAAAAAGACAATTTTGCAAGTAAGAAGATAAATTTTCTACCAATAAAAAACGAATTTTCAACTAAGTTGTTCAACTTTCAACCAATTATGTAGCTGAATTTTATACCGAAAAAGACTAATTTTTAACAAAACAGATGAATCCTCAACCAAAACAGCTTTTCAACAAAATAGTTGAATTTTCTACCAAAAAAGATCAATTTTCAACTAAAAAAGGTTGATCGGATCTCCCCGGCCCCCTCGTGGACTTTTGACATACCCCCTCCCACAACTATTCATGTGGTATATGGATGGCCCCTTAAATTTTCAACAATAAACAAAAAATAATTTTTAACAAAGTAGTTAAAACTTTCAACCGAGTAGTTGAATTTGCAACCTAAAAAGATGAATTGTCAACAAAAATGTAAAAGTTGATACTTCAACCACAAAACTATTTTAATTTTAAATTAAAAAACGTTAAATTCAACAAAAAAATATGAATTTTCAACAAGACAGTTGAATCCTCAACCAAATTGTTGAATTTTCGAGCCAAAAAGACAAATTTTCTACAAAACAGTTGAATTCTTAACCAGAAAATATAAATTTTCAACAAAAAAGTTAATTTTCAATCAAATAGTCGAAGTTCCAATCTAAAAACATGAATTCTTAACGAAAAATGTAAAAGTTGATATTTCAACAAAACAGAATTTTCAACCAAAAAATAAATAATTTATATTACCTTAGAGAAAGTATAACAATTCTTACTTTTTGTTAGCGTTCGCCTCTTTTGCTTCGTTCTTATCAACAAAGCTGATACCCAGTTTTTTAAGTTGGTCCATAGTCGCAGCTTTCACCGTATCCATCAAAACGTTATTATCCAATTCCTTCCTCTCAGAACCTTTTGCATTCCTTGCATCATCTTTCTCCGTTGGAGAATTTTGCAGAATGTGATTAACTTGTCCCAAAACATTATTATAAAAAGTCCATCCCACTTTCGGAGTTCTTTTCGTATGAACACTGCCTTCTTCACTAGAATATTCTTGCATATCAACATGAATACTAGGTTCAGGACTCGGAGGAATTCTCTCTCTAACTTCAAGCTGACCTCCACTCAAATTCAGACTTTCGTCTTGAAAATTATCCTCGTTCCTATTATTCTCTCTCCTATCAACTCTTTCATTCTGCCTCTCTCTTCTATTTTCCTCTCGTCTACAAAAATCTGGAGAACGATTTACAGTTCCTGGATCCTTAGATCTATGAGATGTTCCACTTCTTCTCGAATTTGGAATCGTTTCTTGATTCACTGGCTCCTTTCTTGTAACCGGGGAAGCATTTTGCTTCGAAAAATCACATCCAATATCTCTCTGATTTCTAGTTTCGATATTCTGTACGTTTTCTCTTCTATTTTGAATATTTTGAGTATTCGGATTAGGCGAATAATTCTGAGTACTAGGGCTATTTTTATTTGAAGTATTATAATTACTTGGACTATTCGAATGATTAAAATTACTAGGATTATTTGCATTATTTGTAATTATTGCATTTGGATTGTTTCCCGAATTGCTTCTGTTTCTTCCGTTCTGAGTTTGCAAGTTTCCACTTTTGCAGGAAGACAAACAATTACTGCTGGGCTGTTGACTAAAAGAAAGATGACTCTCAGAGTCCTCGATTATATTTTCTAAAGGACTCGGCATCATCGAAAAAAGATTTTGCTTTCTCCTTAATAGTTCAAGATTCGAGAGATTTTTTTCTCCTTCTTTGTAAACTTCTTCAATACTGTGCTCCTCAATCACTGGCTGGTCTTCATTCTCCACATTGAAGGGACTGTTCTGAACTGTAAATTCAAAACTGGTCATAACACCAATCGAAACTTTCCTCTCCATCAAAGTTTTTTTTGAGTGATCCTCGAACTGAATATTCCGACGATTCGAGGCTTCGTTACAAACCTGATTGGAGTCCTGGATTTTGGGAATACCCTGATTGTAATTTTCTGTTCCTATCGAAGAAGTTTGCTGCAAAGCTGCGTTGTAGGCCTGCATACAAATTTGAGAATTTTGTCGAGGAATTTCAAGGGAGCAGATACACTTTGCTTTTTCTTTTAGAGTTTCCTCGTGAATACTCAAAAGATGATCGAGTTGCGCCTGTAAACTCTTGATTTGTTCACTTTGATTGTCGATTAGTTTCAAAAGACCTTTGATCATTTCTCCGTTTTCTGGTTCTCTTTTCTGCTCCATTGGACAACAACTTGGAAAAGAATGTCTGTGATCTGATTTATGTCTCACGGGTTGCAAGGCTCCAGCATTTGGATTTGATGGAGGATCGAAATCCGCTGGAGCTTTTCTTAAATTAGAAGCTGGAATAAAATTCCTTTGATTGTTTCTTAAATTTCCAGTGTTTCCAGAATTTGAATTTTGGGAATTAGGACTATGAGGATTAGGTCTTCTTGAAAATCTGGGACTAGAATTTCTCGGACTGGAATTTCTCGGATTGGAATTCAAAGGAGGATTGTCAGAACGTGCTGAATACATTTTTAAATAATGCTGAGCCTCTCTCGAAATTTTATTCGCTGGCGAAGACGTTTTCATTCCGTGGGGACTATTTTGAAGATTTTCATATTCTTTTGCTTGAAAAGCATTTGGATTGTATGCTTGATAATTGTCTTCCCTATAGGGAAGAGACCTTCTCGTATCGATTTTTGATCGGGATTGCAAATTTTCAGCGTCTTGGGAAAAATAGGAAGATCGGGGTAGCATCGAATCAGAAGGGCTGCGATTTAAGTAATTTTCTGAAGCGGTATTTTGAGTCTCGGTTGGAAAATATGAAGACTTTAGGAAGTTGGGATTCGGTGGATTTTTGTTTGGATAATTGTCATTGTTGCCTTGAGGTTGGGAGAGTGTGTAGTCTTCTGCTTTGTAATTCAAGGGCTTTGGTGGAAATTTTTTCTTTCTCCAGGTTGCGTATGATTCGTACATGTCGACTGCTGGAGATCGTGGAATTCTGTTTTCGGTTGCAGGTCTTTTTTCTTGCAGGTTTTCGAGGCTGAAGGAAGTCTCATGATCAGACATTGTGCTGGAAAAAATGGTTTTTAATACCTTTTTTTAAATTTAAAAAATATACAATTTATTATATATAATATTATATTATATTTTATATGGTGTCCACTTATATCTGAGGTATTGATCAGAATATTTTGTTTTTATTGGTTCAATATATTTTACATTGAATATAAAATTTTATACTTTTATAAATTCACTACCGGCGGAGATTATCTAGACGCCTGTTTTTTGAGTTGGTGCTAAAGTGCCTTAATTTTTAAAATATTAACATGAAAATTATTTTTTCATGATATCGCGAAAGGTAATAAAATTCTACGTCTAATAATCCCAAGTTGAAGGCAAAATGTCAATTTTATAAAAAGATATAGCACAAAAACGTTAAACTTTGAAAAATTTGAATAACTCTGGAAATAATGAATATTTTTTAGTAGCCAAAAAGTAGCAAAACTTTAAAAATGTGTAAGCACTTACACAAATTTGTTAAAAATCATTATTAATCATATTTCAATCAATTTTGGTAATATTTATAGGACTTGGATCGACTATAAAACTTTTTTAAAAGTCGCATTAGTCACATAAAATTACAATAGAAGACGCATGGAATTTCGAAATAAGTCCACAACAAGTCGCATGAAATTTTTAAAGATAATGAAAAAAAAACAATATCAGACTGAATGACTGAAATAGCAACTTTATTTGTTTCGGAATACAGAGTGCATAATTCTGATTAATTTTTACATCTTAGGCCTTGGACTCTTTTCAGAATTTCAGAATAGTGTAAATAGTAGCATAAGTTTGAAAAATAATAGCAAAACAGTGAATCTTTTAAAATACCCCAAAGGCTTTGAAATCTCTTGAAATCTGTTGAGATTCATTTAAATTCCTGGAAAACTCGTCAATCTTTTTAAATCCATTGAAATCTTTCAAATCCCTTGAAATCTGTTGAAATCTACTGAAATCTATTAAAAACCCTTGAAAAAAAGACACAAGACGAGAGAAAAAAGAAGGAAGGGGATTTGGCAGTTGCTTTTTTTTACTTTCCTCTATCTTTATTTTGTTTCTTTTTTTAACTTAAATGAAGACATTTAAAAGTGTGTTGTCCAAACTTGATCGTTAGATCATAGAGAAATTTAAACTTTTATTTATTCTGAATTTAATTTCTTAATTTTTTTTCTCATGGAATCTTTTAATTTCAATTAAAGTCCAATTAATCCCTCAAATATTGTACAAAATTTTGAAATCTTTTAAAATTTTGTAAATACCGTAAACACTTCTTGAAATCTCGCGAAATCATTTAAAATTTCTTAGAAATGTTTAAATCTCTTGAAAATGTATATAATCCTACACAATTGTTTGAAATTGAAATCTCATGAAATTCCTCGGAATCCTTTAAAATATACTATATTCTTTAAAATCCCTTGAGACTTTTAAAACCCCTTAAATCTTTCACGATCCTTAGAAATCTTTTGAAATCACGTACAACATCTTGAAATCTTTAATATTTTTTAAAATTCATTTTAAAATGTTTAAATCTTTCAAATCCTCTGAGATCCCATAAAATCCCATGAAATCCGTAGAAATCCCTTGAAATTTCATTTACTCCCTAAAATCCCTTGAAATCCCTTGATGAACCCTTTTAAAATCCCATGAAATGTTAGAAATCTCTCAAAGTTTCTTGGAATCTTGTAAAATACCATAAAATTTTAGCCAACCAGCGAAGAAGTTTGAAAATTTTTTTAAAGGAAAAATAAAGAAATAGTTACATTAGCGAGGAACTCGAGAAAATAGTAGCATTAGAGTCAACAATCTTTTAACAATAGTCATTCAGCTTACAGAATTCCAAATCTGGGTCTAACATATTTCTTTCTGAACTGTTAAACTTGACTACTTGAATTATTTTCAAATGAGAGAAGTTTATAATTTACATTAACTTAGAACTTCAGGAACATTATTTTTGAAAAATTACTTTTTTAAGTTTAAACTTAAAATTACTCAACAATTAAGGGTTTAAATTTGAGACTATATAGTATAAATATGAATTTATTCATTTTTCCATAATTGAGTTTGACATTAATTGATTTTAAAGGTTTTTGACTTGAAAACGTCCAATTTGCAATTTGAAAAGATTAAAACTTTGAATACGGACTCACGAGATTAGAAATTGTTCAATTGCAATACGTTTTCAATTTCAAATTGTCTAATTAGAAAGCTTCAGTAAGATATTATTCAATTTTTAATGTTCCTAATTAGAATGATATAATATTTTCTTGTTTTGAATTACAATTTTATAAGTTTCAGTGTGATAAAAAATGAAACTAATCAGAGAACTCCTAAGAAAAACAGAAAAAGTCGATTAGTCGCATTTTTTGAAAAAAGTTGAAAAAGTAGCACAATCCGAGCCTTGTATTTATAAAAGTATTGTTTTGGATTTTTTTTCATCTTGTAGTGAGTACAATTACTATTTGAAATTTTACGACTTTTTTGCACCAAGTTTGACCTCTGGGTAGAATCTAGGGAAAAAATTGTAAAGATATTTTAATAGTTTAGCAAGATACTCTAAAAAATCACCTTTAAAATGAGCTCAAGAACTTTAAAAAATGTCAATTATTTCCACAGTTATTCCAATTTTTCAAAAACATCGAAATTTTACGTTTTCTTGAATATTTTTTTAAAAATTGACATCTTGTCTTCAACTTGGGCTTATCAGATGCAGAATTGTGTTACCTTTCGTGTTATTATGAGGAGAAAAAATTCATGTCAATATTATAAAAATTTGGACACACTTTAGTAATAGCTCAAATAATAGGCGCGTAGATAATTTAAGCCGGTAGTGTAATTACTTAACGGAAATTTTTTTTCAAATGTGAGTTACTTCGTTTTGCTAAAATGGATCAAATCCCGTTTATTTTTTAGTTTTTCTCTAAAAGAATAATTAGTTTTTATTGATATCATCTTGAAGAATAAAATTCCCGCTCTTTTTCCGCCCGAATTTTGTAGGTTAAAACGGTTAAAAAGTTAAAACACGTAGAAGACTGCGATAAATCATTAATTTTTAGGAAAAAACTTAGCAATTGAGAGTGAATAAATTTCAAAGATTAAAAAAATTAAAAACACGCTCTAAACGTGAAACACATGGAATTAAATGTATTTTTTAACCTAGAAAAGTAGGAAACTAGTTGCATAATCGATTTCCTCTATTTTGACAAATTAAATGTATTAAGAACCCTTTCATTATTACAATTATTACAAAAAAAAGAATGACTAAATTATTATAATTATTTAACAAATGTATAATGTTAAGAAAGTATGTAAACACGGTATATAAAAGCAATTCTTTTTGAGTCATGCGTAAACAAATCCACTTCTCTTTTTCCTGATTATAAATCAGATCCCACACTGCTTATACTTTCAAAATCATATAAAAAAATACTAAAATTATTGGAAAATACTGAAAGAAAAAACATTCCAACTTTTAAAACTTTTCAGAAATGCTAACCGACAAAACGACAGATAAAACAAAGAATCACACTTTTTCACGATAGTTCGTCAAAATTAAGGTTATAAAAAAAATCGATGATTTTATATTTACGAGGGCTAATTTTTAGTCATATTTACTTACTTTTATTAGTCCGAAATTAATATAAATAATCCAAACACAACTGCCAAAAAGAATGTCGGTGACAGGAGCAACGTTACTTTTTTCGGTAGACTTCGGCATATCGTTCGGGAATATCCGGGGACCTAACCTTTTTGCGAAGGGCTAGAACCAGTCAAAAGAGAGCAGCGTTTCTCACTTAACTATATAATTACATATAATTATACAGTGATACATACAGTGGTTGTTAAATTACGTCAAATTTAGTTTATCTTTATCATGATGCTCGTTCATACAGAGAAAATGGAAGAATTAAATACTCGAAGAAAAGTGTTAAATCGTGTAATTTGTACTCTTTTAGTAGAAGCGGGTTTTGATTCTGCTGACAAAGAAGCTGTGGAAACACTAACAGAAATGCTTCAGTCTTGTGAGTATAATTTTCAAAAACTTTTTTCTTTCACTTTTGAAATACTCTCGCCATTTTTATAGTTTTAAGTAATTATTCTCGAATTTTGCTTAACGAGAGTCATTAATTACCTTATAACTTAAAAACCGTATCTAAAAAGGTTTTTAGGAATAAGTTTCTGTGATATTTTGCTTTGGAAAAGTAAAAAGTTTTGAGGTTAGGATACATTTTTTTTCTTTTCTTTTTTGTAAAAAACTATAATTTTTCTTTAGTTTTTGCGTTTTTATTTTTTTTATACGGCTGGTGCTATGCCTAGGCATGGTGACTGAAAATAACTGTAAATGAACAAATTTGGATTTATAATTTAAACGTTCAACATGTTGTTTCAAATTTAATTTGTTAAAAATTGTGCAATTTTCAGTTAAAATCCTTTATATATCTAAATAATTGTGAATTAGAAAAGCTTAAAATTGGAATAATGTCTTAATAATATTCAAAATTATTTGGTTTTAATTTAAATAATTCAAAATTGTATAATTTTAGAAAGAAAGCCTTTTAATACGATTTGAACCGACTATAAATTCAGAGCACTCAAAATCGCAGTTTAAGATTTAAGCATTACAGACTCTTCTATACAATTTACATGAAGTATTCAGAATTAAACAATCTTCAAGTAAAATGCCTTAATAATTAAAAACAATTTTTAATTGAAAACGTTTGAAGAATAATTTCAGTGAAACTATAAATTACAGGCCTCGGACTCACGACACTATTGACACTTTTTGACACTATTTTTTAATAATGCAACTTTTGTTCTACTATTTTGAAAAAAATTGCACTAATGCTACTATTATCTCCAATTGCTCGCTAATACAACTATTTTTTCACTTTGCTTTTAAAAGGTTGTAAAAAATGTTATAAAATTCAAAATTTAATTTTTGTTTGTCAAGTTTCTAATAAAGTTAAGTAGTTTATTTGTGTAATTTGCAGTCACATTGTATAATATTATTATTATGCCCTTAAAGTCCAGTTTCCTCTAATTTTTTTTAAGGATACGCAATACGCGTTTATTTAGTTTTCTGAGAATATCAAAACTAAAACTAAGAACCCTAAAAACTGAAAGTCTTATCCTACATACTTCGTAAATTTCTCCACTTCGCGTAGGTATAGTTTTATGGAGTCGCTTCAGGTTAGCATAGCTTTTGCCACTCCGTAGGTTTTATTTTGTAAAGAAACTATAATTTTTCTCCATAGTTTTTGCATTTTCTATTATTTTTATAAGGGGTCGTCCATATAATATGTCA
>JAUMHM010000048.1:4606578-4644557 GCA_032362435.1 Melikaiella ostensackeni
GCGTTTCTAACAAAGAAATTTAAGTAACTTGATTATATACATCTTCTCTTCGTTAAATGTTAAACACAGAAAGAGAATCTGTGTTTGTTTTAAATTTGAAATATTCATAGTTCTGAGATTTATTTACAAGTAAAAAAGGAATCACTAATGAGTGAATCGTGAAGATAATTTATAAAGCTGTGAGTATGAAATTAATGAAATAAGAATATTTGACAAATCATTGTTTACCTAAATTTAAATGAATGATTATGAAATTAGTAAAACTTTTAAATTAGGGAAAGAAAGTTTACCTTGTGCACCAAGCATTGTAGCCTTCACAGTCGATAAAATCTTCAACTGAGTTCCTATTGTTGGAATTCGTTCGCAAACTTGAAGTAGATTCTGTAATTTAAAACTTTTCGGTTAGAAAATTGGATTTTAGAATCGTCCCTAAAAACTCAGGGACTTCAATGAGAACGTTTAATTTAGAACCTTAGAAATTACTTCAAAGTTTCAGGTCTTTGTATTCTGAATATTTTTATAATCACCTGAACAACTTTTTGGATACAAAAATTGTAAATTCTTGTATACTGTGTTGTAAAATATTAAAACTATAATAAAATACAACAATAGACCAAAAAAAATACAAAAAAGTACAAAATACGTGCAAATATCAGACATAAGTTCTAATTTCGTGTAATTTATGTTGTAATTTATTGTATTTTTTTGTACTTTCCTGTAAAAATGGTTCTAGTTTTTTGTACTTATTTGTAAAAAGTTTTCCAACATAGATTGAAAAAAATTGTATTTGATTTTTTTTAAATTAATTTTTTGTGGAGTTTTTGGTTGGAAAATTAGATTTTAAAATTGTCTCTAAAAATTCAGGAACTTCCAGGATAATCTTGAATTTAGAACTTCAGAAATTACTTTGAAGTTTCAGTTCTTTGTATTTTGGATATTTTGCTGATCCTAATTATTTGTTCTTCTTTTAATTTTAAATTATATGTAAACATTAAAATAATAAAAAAGGTGATTCTTACCGTTCTAATACGCTTATCAGTACATTCCCTGGCAAGTTCTTTAGCAAGACGAGTGACTTCCTGGGAAGCTTCAGCAATTGCCTTTGCACAAGCTATCAAATCTCGTTTATTACCACCTTCTCCTCTAACGAGGCCAGACAATCTTCCCATCAAAATTGCCATTTTTTTAGCTGCAGCAATGATTTCATTATCTTTGCTTGACCACTGACGCACTTCCTGGTGCAATCCATGAGCTGCCATCTAAAAGAAAAGAATCCTTGAATGAATTCTTTGAACAAATCGAAACTTTTGCACAATAAAATTCCAATTTAAAATACTTTTAAAAATACTCTATAATACTTTCAATATTAATAAACTTTATCATTTTAAAAATCAATTTAAAATCAATTCTGACATCAGATCTTTCGAATTAATAATTATCAGAGTGTATACCAGACGGATGATTTTAAATTCTCTGGGTTTCTCCTCGTTAATTTGTCATTTTCCCAGTTTGGGAATTATATTTCTTTTTGAAATTTCCCTGTCCTAACTCAGAATTTGAATTCTTTTGGAAAATTCCCTGTTCCATGATGAATTATTTTTTTTCGAAAATTCCCTATTGCAAATCAGAATCATAATTCTTTTCGAAAATTTCCTCTTCCAAGTTAGAATTATAATTCTATTGGATAATTCCTTGTTCCAGATCCGAATTATAATTTTTTCCCGAAAATTCCCTGCACCAAATCAGAATCATAATTCTTTCAGAAAATTCCCCATTTCAAGTCAAAATTGTAATTATATTGGAAAATTCACTGTTCCAGGTCAAAATTATAAATTTTCCCGAAAATTTCCTCTTCCAAGTCAGAACTGAAATTTATTTTAAAAATTCTTTATTGCAGATCTGAATTATAATTTTTTTTGCGAAAATTCCCTGTTCCAAATCAGAATTCTTTTTGAAAATTCTCCGTTTCAAGTTACAATTGTAATTCTTTTGGAAAATTCACTGTTCTAAGTCAGAATTATAATTCTTTTGAAAAATTCATTATTCCAGATCTGGATTATAATTTTTTTTCCAAAATTCCCCGTTTCAAGTCAAAATTGTAATCATTTTGGGAAACTCACTGTTCCAAGTCAGAATTATCATTCTTTTGGAGAATTCCTTGTTCCAGGTCTGATCTAAATTATACTTCTTTGTTAAATCCAGGTATAACTCGGAATTATAATTCTTTTGGAAAATTCCCTGAACCAACTCAAAATTATTATTCTTTTCGAAAGTTCCCTGTTCCAAATCAGAATTACATATAATTGCTTCGAAAAATTTCCTGCTCCAACTCAAAATTATCAAGATATCAAAAGATAAAAAATATAAATGGCAAATAGCATCCCTTATATTATTGTCATTACCGACAATGAAGTCTTTTTCATTGTTCGTATCGTGATTGAACAAATGGAGGGTAATAAAATGTCAAAACACTTTTAATATTCGTTTTAGTATAATTGAACGAAAAATCTAGATCACTGAATCAAATTCCCGGTCATTTCCCGGGTTTCCCCTATAAATAAAATTCCCGGCTTTTTCCCGGGCAGGTAGACACCCCTAATTGAAATGGGAGAGGTTCTACGAAAAATTTGAAATCTGGAAAGAAAATTGAGATTATTAAGTACCATAATTGGTTGATTAGGTTGAGGGGCATGCATAAACATCTCATCTTCGTCATCAGTCTCAGGTGGTGGTGGTCTTGGAGGTGGGATGTCTCCACTGGGCAAGGGTGGACGTGGAGGAGCCATTTCTATACAACATACAATAACAAAATCAGGAAAGTTATTTACGAATTTTCGAATAAATTACACCAGGATGAAATACAATAATTGCAAACTCGTGATCATAACAGCATCATGCTGAATGGGGAAAAGCGAAGCACAGCATTTTCTTCAACTGGATTAAAAAAATATTTTTAAGCTTACTTCATTTCCCTTTGGAAACGAATTTAAACCTGAATCGAAAATTATTTATTTCAAGGTTTAGGAGAAGTTCTGCTCCAAGGATTTTTTCTATTCTAACTTCTTGCTTTTCAAATTAGGAAATCTTGGAATCCCGAAAAATCGAAAGTATTATTTATAAAACTATTGCAGGCAATATCTTGGATAAATGTACTAAACCATTTTCATGCTAGACAATTTTTCTAGTTAATTTTAAATTTTTTGAAAATTATAACAAGCTTGAGTTAGTAGAGGAATTTAAACGATTTTATTTTCGAATGAAATGAAATAATTATGGTTAAAGTCTTTGGAGAACAAATTAGATTTTTTATATCAGCATATCTGACTATAAAATCTGCCATTTTCTTTTTATTGCAAAAACTAGCAATCAATATGATTAGATTTTAAAAACCAAAATTATATGCATTAATAATTTGCGTATTTTTAATTAAAAATTGGTACTCTTATTAATCTAGTGTTAATTTTCACCATTAATACTTACGAGCTTTTTCTGTTGTTGAAAGTAATAAAATAAAAATAAATATAACTTAATTTTTCATTTAATATTTTCTCCTCAGAATCTGTGATTAGAGCGTAGCATAAAAATACAAATTTCAGACAATAAAAGACCCTACAGTCCTTTTCTTGTCCTTTTTACCTAAAAAAACAACTATTTAAAATTTTACCCTCATAAAAAAAATTGTTCTGAAGAATTTTGTCAAAATTACCCGAAAAACCGGCGAGAAAAACGTTTTTCTTGATTTACTTCATAATTAGTAGCTCTATTGAAAAATTGTTTAACTGAAAGTTGGAAATCTTTATTTAACACATCTTTTTTGTTGCATTAATTTTTTTCAATGAAACAACCCTTCTCAAAAAGAAATCGAAAGAAAAGGATGAAAAAGTGAAATTTTTTTTTCAAAATCAGTAAGAATTTTTAATTTTAATTACTAGTGGATTCTATGAAAAATATAAATCGCCAATTTCGAGCTTTAAAACCCTAATTGGGTAGTTTTTATTTGTTATCCAAAAATATCACAAAAATTAATTTAAAAATAAATAAATTAAATTTTTCTTTTTCATTCCCTGGTGTAAAATTGTTTAAAATAAGTACGAAAAACTAGAATTAATTCTACAGGAAAATACAAATAAATACAATAAATTACACCAAAAATTACAGAAAATTAGAACTTTTGTCTCTTTTTTGGACGAATTTTGTACTTTTTTGTATATTGTTGTATACTGTTGTATTTTATCGTAGTTTTAATATTTTACAAAAAGGTGTACAAGTATTTAACCTGTTTTGCGTAAAAATATTTGTGTTGTTGTCGACCTAGGATGACAAATATTTAAATGAAGTAATCTCTATAAAATCGAAAAAAGTTAAGTTTAACTTACAAGATGATCAGAGTTGGGATTTTTTTTTAATCTCACAAATTCCCTACTGAGAGTCCATTGAATGACTATTAATTTGCCAATGACGACCCATGTTCGAAAAAAATCGACTTTCTGCAAAATTCTTTTTTTATGGATTGAAAAGCTTATTAATTAAATTCTCACGTAAAATTATGTAAATATGTGTAACATTTTTCTACCAAAAAATACGAATTTTCAACAAAATACATGAATTTTCAACTAAAATAATGTATCTTAACAGCAAGAAATGAATTTTTAATAAGGGAGTTCATATTTCAACCAAGTAGTTGAATTTTCAACCAAAAAGATGAATTTTCAACCAAGAAGATTAATTTTTTACCAGAACATACGAATTTTCAACAAAATACATGAATTTTTAACAAAGGAGTTCAACATTCAATCAAGTAGTTGAATTTTTGACCAAAAAATATATTTTTTTTTTAAACAAAAATAGTTGCATTCAACCAAAATGATTTTTCAGTCATGAATGAAATACAATTTCAACCAAATTGTTGAAGTTTCAATCCAAAGGGACGAATTTTCTACAAAGCAGTTGAATTTTAAACCCGAAAATATGAATTTTTAACAAAAAAGTTAATTTCCGACCAAATTCAAGAAAAAAGTTAATTCTCTACCATTATAGTTGAATTTTTACGAAAAAATTGAATTTTCTATCCAAAAATATGAATTTTCAACAAAAAAGTTAATTTCCAACTAAATAGTTCGATTTTTTATCAAAATAGTTGAATTTTCAACAACGAAAGATTTTTCAGCCAAGGGAGAGAAACAATTTCAACCAAATTGTTGAAGTTTCATGCCAAACGGACGAAATTCATCTAAAACGATGAATCTTGAACCAAAAAAATCTGCCCGCTTCGCGGGTACATTCTCATCGCGCACCTCGCTTCGTTCGCAAGTTTTAAAAAAATTCAAAAAGTTGTTATGACAATCTTGTAGGGCTTGCAAAAAGAAACGTTTTTCTCCTCTTGACTTTTTTTTTCATATCGTGCACTGTTTGGCTTAAAATTTTTATTATCGTTTCTTTTTTTGAATTTTGAAAATGCTATAACTTTCATCATTTTTTTGTTATAAAAAAAAGTCATAAAGATAAATTGTTCGGCTTCCTGAGTACTATGAATAGCCGTACATATAATTTTCAAATCTCGAAAAAAATAGTCTCAAAATTTTTGAAAATGCCTCAACTTTTTGAATTTTCATCCAAAATGGCTGGCTAACGAATTTTACCTTCAGTTTTCGACACTAAAAGAGTGTACCGAAGGCCAATCCAATAGATTAATTCTTTCAAACATATCGTGTTCACATACATACATACATACATACATACATACATACATACATAAATACCTCGATAAATACATACAGCCAGGCACATTCGTAAAAACCTGTTTTTCGGGTTCAGAGGGTCTCAAAACGTGGACATTTGACAAAAACGGTGGGGGGGGGGGGGAGTCAAATTTTACGCACAAATCTAATACCTTCTCTGATGGGAATGTAAAAATGAATTGTTAACTGTTGAAAATGGAAAAACAGCGTCCCGTTTTCAAAAAAACCGACTTTGTTCAAAATTTATTTTTTCACTGAAATGTTCATTTATTGAATTTTGATGTAAAATTAATAATTATGTAAATCTAAGATTATTAACACTTGAATTGATTTTTATTTTAAAAACAAGTGTTAAAAATGTTATATTTACATAATTTTATATGAAAATTTAATAAATGAACATTTCAAACCATAGCAAAAACTTTGAAGAAAGCCGACTTTGTCGATAACGGGTAGCCATTGACAAATAATGTTTTGGCAAATTAATAATCATGCAGTGAAATTTCAGTAGGGAATTTATAAGATTAAAAAAAAGATCCCAACTCTGACCATCTCCTTGTTAGAGTTCTAAAATCGAAACTTCTTTTTATTTTTTAGAGATTACAACATCTTAATATTCTATAGTTCAAACGTAAAAGTTTTTTTGTAATAGCAATCACTTGCACATTTTCAAGTAAAATTACCTCCTTGCAGTATTTTAAATATTTTATCATCCTAGGTCGAAAAAGACAACTATTTGGATTCAAAAATTGTGAATTCTTGTATACTTTCTTGTAAAATACTAAAACTATAATAAAATACAACAATATACAAAAAAAAAAAAAAAAGTACAACAGTCGTCTAAATAATAGACTAAAGTTCTAATTTCCTGTAATTTTGTTGTAATTTACTGTATTTATTTGTATTTTCCTGTGAAAATAGTTCTAGCTTTTCGTAATTATTTTTAAAACATTTTCTACCAGAGATTGAAAAAAAAAAATTCCGACTTTAAAGTGAATATGAAAAATATCAAAACATTATTTTTTACTCTTTTCGAGGTTTTCGGGCAATTTTTGCAAAATTCCTTAGACTTTTTTTCAATCGAGAACAAATTTCCCACAGTTGCTTTTCAGGTAAAAAGGAAAAAATAGAACCCCAGGGTCTTTCATTTTCTGAAATTTGTATTTTACGCTACGCCCTATTTGTCATGCTGTACCTCACAAAATACATACAGAAATTCCACTATTTTGCAAAATTTTAAAATACAAATTTGACTGCACGCAAATGAAACAAATTTTGAATTTAAGATTATATGCCAAATCTTTCAATTACACCAGTATCGAAAAATATCCCGGAAGAGATGATACATGCAGAGAATGATAAAGAATAAACTAAAAAAATAAATTGGTGGCATTCCTTAAGAAAAAAAGAAAAATACAACATTGAAGCGTAGTGAAATTACCTCTAGCTCGAAATGACTTTTCTAATTCATCCACAGAAGCCAGATCTTGGTATAAGAGATCAGGATTATCTCCTGACGAAAAAGAAAAGTTAGCAGGGCACCAGTTTAGAAAAAAAGACTCAAATTTGTCTTTCCGAAATCGGAGAATTAAAAAATTGCATTCGTTTTCTGAGCTTGAAATTAAATTTAATAACAGGGTTCATAGAGCGGAGGATCAATTTTTAATTTTTTATATCCAATTTTATAATACTTTTTGTACGTAAAATTCTTCACTTTACTCTTATTCTTTTAGAATAGAATGCGAAATTGAAGATCCGACTATGAGCCCTGAAATAATATTGTGCTGTGATATTTTTATTTTTCAGGGTGGCCGCAAAACTTCATTTTCAAAATTTCCTGACTTTTCCCTGACTAATTTTTCATTTTCCCTGATCATTAATATTTAAAGATCAAAATTCTAATCTTGTAACATTTTTAATATATAATTTTTTATAAATTAAATAAAACAATTTTAAATTTAAATTAATTAATTTTTAATTTAATATCCTCAGGGCTGTCACAGCTTCATTTTCTTGAAAAAAGTGAAATATTTACCCATTTAAACAGAAAGAGTGACCAAAAGTGACTAACGATTCGATGAAATTTATAAGAATTCCAGGTGAATTTTAACGAATTCAGGATCAATTCATAAGACTTTGAAACAATTCAAATTAAATTTTTTAAAAATTCAAATGAAATGGAAAAAATGTTTAAATCCAAAAAAAATTCCATTGATTTCAATAAAACTGAAGTAAATTTAGAAAAATTCAAGGGAATTCAAAAGAATTTGAAGAAATGCCGAAGACTTCAAGGTGAGTTTAAAAGGCTTCAGGATGAATGAAACAAAAACTAAAAGAAAAACTTTTTTAGCTTCATTCTATTGAGAAGAGTTGATTGAATTTAGAAGAATTCAAGTAAATAAAAAAATTCAAGAGAATTTCAAAGAATTCAATAGAATATAAAAAAATTCAGGAAAAATTAATGAGAATTCAGGGTGAATTCTAAATAAATTCAAATAAAATGCAAAAAATATCTGAAAATCTCTTCAAATCTTTGAAACCCTACGAAACCCGATTCTTTTGAATCAATCTTTGAAATCCACTAAAATAATAATATAAAATCCCGTGAAATTCTATGAAATATGATATTTTCTGAAACCCTGGAAAATGTATTAAAATATCTTCAGAGCTTTTAAAATCCCTTAAAATCATTGAAATCCTCGAAAATCTGATTAGATCCCTTGGAATCTTTGAAAATATCTTAAAACCTTATAGGTCTTGTAAAATCGTTCCACATCTTTTGATATTCAAGGAAAGTCTACAACCGCAAGATAATTTTTGTAAGTCCCTTAAAATCATTAAAATCCTAGGAAAACTCTTGAAATTTTGTAAATCATTTGAAATCCCTTGAAATTGTTTAAAGGTCTTGAAAAGTCCTTGGAGTTTTTGAAAATACTCTAAAATATTTCAAATCCTTTGAAATCTTTTGAAATCCCTTGAAACTTTCTGAAGCTCTTGAAAATCCCTTAGAATTTTGAAAATACCCTAAAACCTTTAAAACCCTTCAAAATCTTTTAAAATGCTTGAAAACTTTTTAAGGATCTTGAAAATTCCTTGGAAATTTAAAAAATACCCTAAAACCTTTCAAATCCTCTGGAATCGCTTAAAATTATTGAAATCTATTAAAAATACCCTAAAATATTTCAAATCCTTTGAAATCCCTTGAAACTTTCTAAGGCCCTTGAAAATTTCTTAGAAGTTTTAAAAATACCCGAAAATCTTTTAAATCCTTTGGAATACCTTCAAATTATTGAAATCTATTAAAAAGTTTCTTGGAATCTTTTAAAATACCCCAAAACCTTTAAAATACTTGAATTTAAATAGTAGATTTTTTATGTCTACGGTCCAGAAAAGTTAAAAATAAAAATAAAATTGAGCCAAAAAGTATTTTCAATTCAGAAATTTATTTTTATTAACACTTCATTTTTCAGCCTTACGTACGTTTTAGTACAATGCGTATCTTTTTCAAAGGGTTATTTAACCTAGATAACAATTATATTAAAAATTAATAGTGTTAAAAACAAACAAGAAATAAATGAGAATCTTGTAGAATTAATAATAATATAAACATTTTTTTTTACCTGAGTTTGAAAGAAGAGAGAAAAATGATCAAAGAGTAAACATCAATAATCAAGCATAAAGCGATGTAGAAATGAAATTCATAGTCAAAATTTTGAGTCAAGTATTAAAAGATTATTTTATTTGTTTAAGTTTCTGAAGTTCCTAATAATAGATAACTATTTAAATTAAAAATACTATCGGTCGAAGAAAGGTTTGATTTGTACTTCAAATCATTATATACCTTTAAAATCCTTTGGAATACCTTCAAATTATTGAAATCTATTAAAGATTTCTTGAAATATTTTAAAATACCCTCAAATATTTCCAATCCTAATAAATTCCTTGAAACTTTTTGAAGCTCTTGAAAATTCTTTGGAAGTTTTAAAAATACCGTAAAATCTTTCAAATACGTTGGAAATCCTTCAAATGATTGAAATCTATTTAAAATTCTTTGGAATCTTTTAAAATGTCCTAAAATATTTTTAATCTTTTGGAATACCTTGAAACTTTTTAAAGCTTATGAAAATACCTTGAAATTTTTAAAAATACCCTAAAATCCTTTGAAATCCGTTCAAATTATGGAAATCTATTAAAAATTTCTTGGAATTTTTTTTAATACCCTAAAAGTGACTCTGTGTGACAGCTCTAATTATTCTTGATAGTTACCTAAAGTGCTTCTTACAGAAATTCCCTGACTTGCAATTTTTTTTTTAATTCTTGACTTTTCCCTGACCAAGAACATTCCCTGACTTTCCCCTGATTTTCAGGTTTTCCCTAACCTGCGGCCACCCTGTTTTTATAATTTCCAGTACCTCCACGAGCCCATTTTGGCAAAGGGCTGATGGGTCGATGCAGTGGTTTATGGTTGCTCGTGGGAGAATTGACACGTAAATTGCTGGGTGAGGGCTGATTCCTCAAAGGTTCACCCACTAGTGGTTCAAAGAATTATAAAAAAATGTCTTTCATCAAAAACCCAAAATTTAAAAAACGTATTAAACATTTATTGATAAATAGTCTAAAGTCTAGACACAAACTAGTCAATTAAAGGAACATGATTTAGGAAAAGGTACAAATTTTCAAGATCTGAATTTTCCAAACCTAGAGAAAACGTTTGCCTTTCGGATTTCATCATCTATCATTAACACTCGAAGATCCACAATCA
The DNA here is from genome assembly GCA_032362435.1 of Melikaiella ostensackeni. NCBI lineage: Eukaryota > Metazoa > Arthropoda > Insecta > Hymenoptera > Cynipidae > Melikaiella > Melikaiella ostensackeni. The sequence continues at coordinate 4,617,079 of JAUMHM010000048.1, forward strand.
ATAAAGCAATAATTTGCTAATTTGGCCTCCGAAGCTTTGTCTCGAAGTCTTTCTAGAGCTTCAATATCTTTTTTTGCAACTGGCGTCTCGAAACTGTGAGCCTTGAAGTAATTCATCACTTCCGTTAAATACTGCTGGCACTGATTGGCACTGATAATATTTTGACAGTCATTTTGCCCACTCTCTGCTTCCTTCGAGGTTGTTTCTTGTTCAACAACGATCATCGGAGCAGTTTCAAAATTTTCAGTGAGGCTTTTGTCCGGCTTATCTTCAAAATCATTCTTCAATATGACAGCTTTGTTAGTTCTCATGTTATTCTGGGCATACTCAATGACATCCTGATCATCAAATGAACACATAGTCTGGTCGTCTCTCTCAGACCAGAGTTCAACATCAGTTCTACAGACATTTTCTAAATCCTCGATCGTGCTGCAAATATTGAAGAGCTGTTTCATCCAGAAAGAGCTGCCATTCAAAATCTTGAATCTATCATATCCAATATCAGATTTCAACCTCGCCATGTTAGCAGCCAACGAATGTGAGAGCAAGAGGTTCCAGTAATCCTGAACCATAGAAATATCATCCCAGGCTTGCGCAAGCAAGTTGAAAACGTCGACTAGTTTAATTTCCTTCAAGCACTGAATAAAATCTCTAGAATCTGATTCCTTGAGTGAGTGGCAGATCTTGGAAAGGAGATGAAACCTGTATCGTGTTTTTATCGCTTCCAAAAATCGCTGATTTGGTTGGATGATTGGCTTGACGTTACTGGGAAGAAAAAAAATCGTGATTTTATGTTTCTCAAGAATTCTTTTTGGAGGATAAAAAGGTGCAATGTCGAGGATTAAAAGCACTTTTCTCTGGAGTCTGTTCTTTCTAAGATGCATCATAACGGTGGGGAAAAAAACGGAGTAGAACCATCCCGTGAAGATTGTAGAATCTATCCAGCCTTTAGGATGTTGTTGGTAATAAACTGGAAGATCTTGGGGTGTGATCCTGGATTTATTTGGCACTTCTGGAGTTCCGATGATCATTAGGGGAAATTTAAGTGACCCTGACGCGTTGCTACAAGACATGAAAGATAAACGATCCGAGTTTTCCCAGTAGCGAGTAATGCACTCTTGTGTCAGCTTCATGTCCAGTTTTTTTGTAGGAAGCAGTCGATAATTTAAGCCAGTTACGCCGCAGTTGAAAATCTGCTCTAATGTGAAACCTTCATACTGAATCAGGTCTTTTAGTTTTTGAATACATTCTAAGGTTCCGTTGTCCTCTGTCGCAGTTTCGGGACATAGCCGGACGTCGTACCTGGGTTAGAAATATAAAGAAAGTAGAAAAAGGTCTAGTTTTTATAAGTGAATTTTAAAAACCGCCAAATTTTACTGTGAAAAAATCTTATCGATAACTTTTTCTAAAGAGAACGATTACAATGAAGATTACTTCCTCGGTGCTGTAGAGGAAATTTCATTTAAAAAATGCATTTGACTAAAATTTTTGTCAAATTGTGAATGCTAAAAATGAACTTTATAGGTTCATTAAAAAAATTGTGACCGAATCCATTTCAAATCAGGCAGGTAGGTACACTTCAAGTCGTAGAATCTCTTGGCAACAAAATATGTATTTTTCTGAATTGAGAACAAAATTTTTTCTGCGAAGTGATAAGCAATTGAATTTTGAAACTGGTTATTTAAAAAAGAAACACCAATTCTTTCTTTAAACCTCTATAACTTTTGACCTAATTAAGATATTTAAATTTTCTTTCCAGATTAAGGTGATTTTTATCTTTTGAATCCCGCTGAAAAATTTGAGAAAGGTTTAAAATGGACAGAATGGTGTCAATTTTTAAGAAAATATAAAGAACCTATTTTCACATAAACCCCACCTTTTTATTTTTTGCCATTTTTTGTCTAATTTGTACTTCTATAAGGAAGACATCCTGCGAGTTTTATGCGGGCCAGACCATTTTCGTGGCCACGAGGATTTTTTTTTAAATTGAATTTTCGCACTTTTCTTACAAACAACGACAGATTCGACAAAATGTTAAGAAAAAAATTGCTTTTTTAAAAAAGTGAAATTCTAGTGAAGAGCTATATTTCATTTAATCCTCTGGTCACCACCATTTTCCAGCCACCCGCTAATCGTTCACGAATTTTATGAAGTTAGCAATTTTTTAGAAATGTGTTATTGGTTTGGATTATTACCTTCTTTTTTGAAAAATGGAATAACCTGAATAGACTGGTTCTAAATCAACCCACATAAGGAAGTGGCTATAACCCAGGGATGCGTAATATTTTTCTAATTTTCAGGCCAGCCGCCAGAGTCCTTCCTCCCTGGGCATTTCCCTTCCCAGGAGCGTAACTTATTTAGTTCGTTGGGGGTCACCACGGACCCTGATGGTGACCAGAGGGTTAACAATGTTACGTAAATAATCAGTAAAAAACAGACATTTAAAATAACTAGAAAATTAAACATTTGAAAAAACTCCCAATTTTATGCAAATGAAAAATATGTATTTAAAAAAAATCGTTTGCTCTAAAAACTGAAAAAGTTGAAAAAAAAGATTTTAATTTAAAACTGAAAAACATTTTAAATAAGTAAAAAAATTTCAACTGGAAAAAACTCCGAGTTTTATGCATTCTTAAAAATAAAATTATGCGAGTAAAGAAAATAAGTAAATAAAAAGTTAAAAAATTTCTCGTGGCCACCAAAATGATTTGACCTGCGTAAAACTTAGAGAAGTCTTCTTTATATAAGCAAGAATTTTGAAAACATTTTGAATAAAATATAAAATGATTTTTCCTTAAAATCAACTTTCCATGTTTTCAAAATTCAACCGGGAAGATTAATAGAAACCCCCCACTTTCTTTACTTTAGCCAATATTTAAAAAAAAATCCTGCCACATCATTTTTGTGCCTCGAGAATTTTTTTTTTGTTGAAAAATTGAATTTTTAAATTTGTTTCACGAACGATGCAAGATATCATAAAAGAGTAAGAGGTATTTACTGCAAAACTTTTTGAAATGAGAAAACTTTTTTCTTAGAATTTTATCGAATCTGTCGTTCTTTATAGGAAAAAAGCGAAAATTCCATTTTTTGAAAAAATTCTCGTAGTCACAAAAATGGTTTTGCCCGCATAAAACTCACAGAATGTTTTCCTTATAGAAGTATAGATTTAAAAAAAAATGACAAAAGAAAGGTAGAAAGAAAGGTTTGTTAATTTTGAACATTTTTCAAATTTTCTGATGTATTTCGATAAAGGTCGGTAAAAATCACCATAATCTGGAAAGAAATTTTAAACATCTTAATCAAGTCAAAAGTTATCAGGGTGTCTGCCCCATAGATGATTTTAAATTCCCGGTCATTTCCCGGTCAATTTAAAAAAGTTCAAAAGACGTCAATGATTTCAAACGATTTTTAAAGACTTAAGAGATTTATAAATACTTTAAAAGATTTTTAATTTGGAAAAGGGAATTTTTTTAAGGAAATATAATTCTGAATTTCAACAGGGATTTTTTTCTAATTCCCTTCTTCTAAATCAGAATTAAAACTATTTCCCAAAATTCCCGTTTCAGGTCAAATAATAATTCTTTACGAAAATTCCCCGTCCTAAAGTCTAAATTATAATTCTTTACTGAAATCCCTCGTGAAATATATGAAACCACTTTTAATTTGCATGTATTAGTACTTTCGAGAGAAAACTCCCGGTTACTGAATTAAGTCCCGATCATTTCCCGATTTCCCGGTCAGGTAGACACCCTGGTTATAGACGCTTAAAGAAAGAATTCGTGTTCTTCTGAAAAACAAACATCAAAATTCAACTACTTTCTTAATCATTGTTTTTAAATCGGAAAAATACGTGTCGCCAAATTTCCTCTAAAAAAAACAACATATTTTGTGGTCAAGAGATTCTGCGGCTTGAAGTGTACCTATCCGTCTGATTTGAAATGGATTTGGTCTTGTTTGCATTGATTATTAAAGAATTACTGAATTTTTTCCTTTCTGCTGGTCACGCTCAAAAATAAATTCTTTAATTTGAATTTATAATACCTTAATTTCCACTGTTGAAGCCACTCGTTCGTCGGAGTGAAATCACTTCCTCCAATTTTCTGTTTCAAAACAATCGCTTTCTGCTGTATCATAGGTTCATTAACAAGCGTACCCCGATATCTTTCACGCAAAAACCATTGATAAAGAGCTTCGTTAAGTTGTCGTCTTTTATCCAATTCCGTTCTGATTAAATCGACCTTTGTTGGTTCTTTCTGCACTTGTATTTCTGGTCTCTTTTCTGTTTTCTTACTTTTTAGTATATTTTTTAGAGCATTAGAGTTCTTTAGTATACTATATGCATCCTGACTTTTTAACATACTTGATACTACTTTGCTATTATTCTCAAGATCAACTGGAATCGGTTTTTTTGACATAATCCTTTCAACCATTTTTAGTTTATCATACCTCTTTAAAGTCGCTGCTTTTTTTGGACTTACATTTATCGACTTATCACAGCAACTTGAACTCGGTGCTGTTTTTAAAAGCATTTTTTCCCTCAATCGCTGACTACTTTTTACTGCTACTACATTTTTGCTTGATTTTCTGTTAATTATCTCAGGTTTGTCATTCCGAACTGGAATTAAAGGTGGAATGGAATTATTTACTTCTTTCACTGCGAAAATTTCCATGCAGACGTCTTCATTGTCAATTATTTCCAGTTCTTCTTTAATTTGTATAGATTCCGATGCAAGTGTTCCGTTTGCTGGAAGAGTTTGGTTTGTTTAAAGCATAAAAGTGGTAGAAGTTATATAGGATATTCACATAACCTCTTCACAAGTAATTGTCATATTTTATGAATGATATTTACCACTCGCTGTCTCCATTGGTCATAATTTCAAGCCACAACTTCCATAATGTAATGAAAAGAGCTTTCTTTTTATTGCAAATGCATTTTTCCTTCAAAAAACATTTCGAATTTTAGTAGAAAATTCTCACTCCTTTGATACTTCTAACAACTTCGGCCATTTTGAATTTCAGCAAGCGTGCCAACATGAAGAAAAATTAGACCGATTTTCACCTCTCGACAACAACTTTCATTATTTATGTACTAAATATTTTACCAGCGAACCTAATCATCGTGTAAAATTTGAACAAAGGAAGATAAAATAATATACTACAGCAAAACTTTTCTGTTGCTCCAAATTTATGTGTTTACTTTATTTTCAATTGGCGAGCTTGAGGGTGGGAAAATTCAAATGACTCATCACACCTGTAGTCAGGAAATTCAATTTTCTTGAAGATTTATACCTTTATGCTTCAAAAACTGATTTAAAAGTATTCTTCAGGGTTTAATAACTACGAAATTGTAGGAAACATTTTTGGGCTCTGAATTTTTTAACAAAAAAAAAAAAGATATTCCAGAGTGAAAGACTAGAAAAGTCTGTAGATGTAGAATAAGAAAAAATAATTAAATTCAGTCCTTATTTTATACCAGGTAAAAAATTCGCGATAAAGAAGGTATTAACATCTTTTTTTTAGCATCACAGATCTTTCAGTTGGCTACAAGATGTTTATTTAAAGAATTATGGAAATTGATTGAAAACAAACTCTAGCATGCAGATTTATTTTCGTGCAAAAGTAGATACCTTTCTCTGTGAAGTAATTGTATGGTTTGCTTGTTAGTTGTTGGTCTGTAAAAAAAGATGTTCTGTAATTTTGAACCTTTCAGAGATGATGTAATTTTCAGAACCTTTATTAATTCGGTTATTCAAATCAATGCTTGTTTTAATTAAATCCCTAATTCTAATTCCTAAGATTATAAATTATCTGCAAAATTGAAATTACAATAGAAAGTAATTTTTAATCAAACGTCGAACATCTTTCAACAATCTTTCCTCAGGTGTCATCCACAAATTACTTAAGAAGATGGGGGGGGGGGGGGGATTTTACTGTTTCTTACGAAGGAGGGAGGGTGAAAGATATTACGTTAGAGACATTTTTACTTTAAAAAATTATCAATTCATAGACAAACAAAGGCGAATTATTACATTTTTCTAAAAAAAAATAAATAAATACAAAGACAACAAAGACGAATTTCCAACGAAATACATGAATTTTTAACCAAATATTTGAATTTTCAACCCAGAAGATTAATTGTCTACCAAAAAAGACGTATTTTCAACGAAAAAAGATAAATTTTTAACCAAAAATGGAATATTACAATTTTCAGATAAAAAAATAACTTTCAACAAATAATTGAAATTTTCAACTAAAATGATGAACCTTCAACCAAAAAAAAGAATTCTTAACCCAATAGATGAATTTTGTACCAAGAAGATTAATTTTCTACCAAAAAATACGAATTTTTAACTAAAGTGTTAAATTTTCAACTAAAAAAGATAAATTTTAACCAGAAATGGAATAGTTAAATTTTCAGTTCGGAAAATTAATTTTTAACCACCAAAAAAAATAATTTTCAAAAAAATAGTTAAATTTTCAACCAAAGAAATTAGTTTTCATCTGAGAAGATTAATTTTTTATATAAAAAAAAAAAAGTTTCAAACAAAATACATGAATTTTGAACCAAATAGTTGAATTTTCAACCAAAAATGGAATCGTTAAATTTTCAATCAAAAAAATTAATTTTTGAACAAAAAAAATGTTCAATCAAAGAAATTATTCTTTAAGCAGAATAGTGAAATTTTAACCCAATAGTTGAATTTTAAACCAAGAAGATTAATTTTCGAGCCAAAAACAAAGAATTTTCAACAACATTTTTTTAACTTTTTAATCAAATAGTTGAATTTTCAACTAAAAAAGATAAATTTTCAACTATAAGTGGAATAATTAAGTTTTCAGTTAAGAAAATTAATTTTCAACTAAAAAAATGAATTTAAAAAAATACTTAAATTTTCAACCAAAGAAGGTAATTTTTATCCGAGATTAAATTTTCTACCAAAAAAGACGAATTTTCAACAAAATACATGAATTTCAAAAAAAAATTCAGCCAAAAATGGAATAGTTAAATTTTCAGCTAAAAAATTCAATTTTCGAAAAAAAAAACGAATTTTCAACAATATAATTAAGTTTTCAACCAAAGAAATTAATTTTCATCTAAAATGATGAGTCATCACCCAAAAAAATGATTTTTTAACGAAGTGATTCAACTTTCAGCCACTTAGTTGAATTTTCAACCACAAAAGAATGAATTCTCAACGAAAAATGTAATAGGTAAGATATCAACCAAAAAATATTTTAATTTTAATTTAAAAACAATTGAATTCAACCAAAAAAGACGAAGTTTCAAAAAAATAGTTGAATCCTCAACCAAAAAACATTAATTTTCAACCAAACAATTGGATTTTTAACAAAAAAGGTGAAATTTCTACCAAAAGAGATGAATTTTCAACCAAGAAAGATTTTCCAGTTAAAAAAGAAGAACAACTTCGAACAAATTGTTAAATTTTCAAGTTAAAAAGATGAATTATCTACAAAACATTCGAATTTTCAACGCGAAAATAAGAATTTTTCAAACTAAAAAAAATAAATTTCCAACCAAAAATGGAAAAGTTAGAAAAATTATTTTGCGACCAAAAGAAACCAATTTTCAATAAAGTAGTTAAATTTTCAACCAAAGAAAGGAATTTTCAACTAAAATGGTGAATCTTCAACACAAAAAAATGATTTTTTATCCAAATAGTTGAATTTTTAATCAAATACATTAATTTTCAATTGAATAGTACAACTTTCAACTAAAATAGATCAATTTTGAGCTAAAATTGGAAGTTAAATTTTCAGTTAAAAGTCAATTTTCGACCAAAAAAAAGACGAATTTTCAACCAAATAGTTCAATTTTCAACAAAAAAAAAGAACTTTCAACCAAAAAGATAAATTTTCAACTAAAATGATGAATCTTTAAACAACGAAATGAATTTTTAACAAAGTAGTTCAACTTTCAACATTGTAGTTGAATTTTCAACTACAAAAGATGAATTCTCAACCAAAAATATAATAGTAAACTTTTCAGTAAAAAATAATCAACTTTCAAACAAAAATAGTTGGATTCTCTTATTGGGTGCCACTAACTCAGTTCGCATAGTTATGTTTTCCACCAAAAGAGATGATTTTAAAAAAAAGACGAATTTTCAATCAAGAGAAATTTTCCAGTCTAGAAAGAAAAATTTTTCAACCAAATTGTTGAATTTTCAAGCCAAAAAGACGAACTCCCTACAAAACAGTTGAATTTTTAACAGAAACAAAAACAAAATTTGTAACACATTTAATTAACATAATTTATATGTACGTTCGTTCCCTAAGTTTATAAAATCTTAGTAAGACTTGGGGGGGGGGGGTGAAAGTTTCAGAAAAACCCCTTACGTAATTTGTGGATGACCGCTTATGAAGAAGGGGCGTTCGCCTTTAGAATCTAAACTAGAAGCGTGATCTGTACACTAAAATGCCGTGAATGCTAAAAACATATCTACATTTTTAGTAATTTTAAATAAACTTTCAAATTGGTTTAAAAGCCAAAATTAAACAATTTGAAATAAAGGGAAGTAAAATTGACTTACCATCACCAATATGAAGTTGAGAGAGGCTAGGTGGCTGAATGAGATCAGAATCAGCAGTCACGGCCTTTCGTACCTGACCAACTGCTCCCAGAAGCTAGAAAAACAACAGTCATTCATTTAGAACAATTACGATCATTAGAGTCTGATCTTTAAAATTGCGTATGAAGTAAAAAATAAAAATAAAAAACATACATTGCGGTTGCTTTCCCGCCATTTAGAGACTGCAGGTCCATCATTCGTGTTCACGGCCACCTTCTTAGCGTCATGGACCATTGGAGCAACAGCTGAAAAAAAATTAATTAAAATTAATACACATTTTTACCGTTAAATCAAATCAGCATAGTTATTTTTACCGTTAAATCAAATCAGCATAGTTATTTAACTCTTATTGTAAGATTAAAAAACTGAAGAAAGCGTTCAAAATTTGTACACTTTTCAAGATAAAAAAAACCAAATCACCATTTTGGAGAGCATCAGCTGCCCGATTGACTCTCTCAATAAAGGCAGGATCTTCGCTATTATCGCTCTCTTGTTTAGCAACAAGAATAACTCTATTTGCCAATCTGGCAATTGCGGAAGTATTATCCACCATCTTCTGAGGATTATTCTTGGCAATTGCATCTTCACAGAGGAAAGAATGTTTTTGCATTTGTTCCTCGGAGGCTTTAATAAAAGCTCCACTATCAGTCGCTTCATCGCAAAGCGCCCTGACTCTCTGAATCGTATCCGCATATTGCTGCCTCAGATTCTCGAAATGTTCATCAGCTGCCTTGCTTTCGGGATAAGTCATCCGGATACGTCCAGCGTTCACTAGCTGCGGAGTCAGGGACTCAATCTGGGAAGAACTAGCTGTTAAGGCTTCTGCTAATTTTTTATTTCCTCCACTACCACCTGCAGCGACCATCCTGGCGGTTTTTGCAGCCCTGTTCGAAAAAGTTTGAAGAGCAAGGGTCTTATCGTTGAAGTTTTGTTCCCTGTTTGGAGTTCCTTCGGGAGCGAGAACGGCTTCTGTGAATTGTTTGAGAGGCGTCGTGATATCAATGAAGTCCTCAACGACGCGAGAAACAACGGCTTGCTGTATTTTGTTCTTCAATTCGTGAAGTTTGTGGGATAATTGACGAGCGATTTCCTGAGCTTGGGGGCTCGATCCTTGACCGCGGTTGCAGAGATCTTCTAGCTGCCGTGATAGGCTCTCGACCTCGTCACATAGTTGGAGAATTTCCGCTTTGTGTATTCCCGGAAGACCATCAGCTACCTGATTTCAATAAAAAAATTATTATTATCGAGAGAAGTAGAATATAAAAAAAAAGAAATCAATTTTTTTGAACTAGAGCAGGAAAATAGAATATTTCAGGCACAATCACGAACAAAAACATTCAATTTCAACAGGGTGTCGATTCCGCGGACGATTTCAAATTCCAAGTTTCTTTTCCCTATTTCTCATTGTCAGTATAATCGACAACCTGTTCACCATAAGTCTTCTCACTATTGAATAAACTTACATCCACGAGTTGATGATTCTATCCGTTTTTACCGATTTGAGAGCAAGAAAGAAGATTAAAAAGCTCAGAATTACGATTTTAAACTAGCAAAAGAAAATAGTATATTGTGTATCAAGAGCGTAAAGTTGGCAATTCCCACGAGTGAGGATTGTCAATTGTTTGCCCATGATACACACAATATTTTTTGTCCATAATCTGCATCTAAAGTTTGCCTTTGAGAGCACGCACACTTCACATGCAAGAAAAGGCATACTTTCGGTGCAGGTTGGACAAAAAATTGTTTACCTTCTTTCCTTCGTGGACTATTAGGGCGATAGCTTTGCGACCAAGTCCTTTGTCGTCGTGTTGAGGATTGAGAAGCCATTTATTGGCTTGTTCAAGACGACCAGCGACTGTATGAGCTGCTTGGACAGTTCCAGATTTATCAGCTGCCACGAGGGCGGATGCAACATTCGAACGAAGCTGGTTTAGCTTCTCCTTTATTCCTCGAGCCAGTGCTTCCGCCTGAGGAGTATTGCCTGCAAAAAGACAAATAATTAATAATAACTAGCAGTAAATGTACACGCGCGAAGGTCGCATTCACGACCCTGGATTTTTATTTCCTAGCATTAAAAATATAAACAATTTAAAAATCCATTATTAAACAAATTATTAAATATTAAGAGTTTAAAATTGTTTGAAAGAATAATAAATAATTAATAATTTCGAATTGAAAGCGCTTTAAATTTTTAAAAATATATGTTGAACAATTTTTAATTGAAAACATTCCAAATTAAACCACTTTAAATAGGGTGAAATTTTGAAAAAGTACAATATTTCGACTGGAATGAAAAAGAATTGAACTCGTATCATTTCTAAATGAAAGAATTTGAAATTGAAAAATTTGAAATTGATTTTTTTTCATCAAAGTTCTAAAAATTGAAAAATTTCATACTAAAAATTTTGAAAATTGGACAAATTTATTAGAAAAGAGTTGAAGTTTTATAATTTCTATTTTAAAACGTTCAAAATTGAACAATTTTATTTGAATTGAAGAATCTCGCATTTAAATGATTTCAGAGTGAAATTTCGAAAATTTGACAATTTCAAAACGCTCAAAATTGAATAATTTTAGATTAGAATGTTGACGATTGAATCACTTAAAATTTAAAAGAACTGAAATTGTCTTATTTCTAATTAAAAGTGTTCAAAAATTGAATACTTTAAAATTTTAAACTTCTGAATTTAAATAATTTTTAATTCAAAGCAATTAAAATTTTACAATTTGAAATTGCAAACTTAATTGAATGTTTCAAGCTCAAAGCTTCTGAAATTCTAGAATTTTAAATTTTTATTGCATAAAGATAATGATAAATTAAGATTAATATTTGATTAGATAAATTTTTCTGATCAAAAAGTAAATTCTCCGTCATTTTCGCCGTTCAAAACGGAAAATTTTTCAATTATAAACCTTTAAAATTAAATTATTTAAAAAAAAAAAGTTCGAAATGAAGTAATTTTAAAAGGGAAACTTTAAAAATTACAAAATTTTTACTATGGAACGTTGAAAATTAAACGAATCCGAACCTAATTTGAAACTGAAAAAGTTCTTAATTACCAAGAACTGTGATAATAAAAGTAGAAGGACTCCAAAATTAGACACTATTACAGAATAAAACATTCAAAATTGTACAATTCTAAAGTATTAGCCTACAACATTGTGCTATTAACATTAAAATGGTTGAATTTTTACATGTATAATTAACAATTCGAAAATTCATAATTTTTAAACCATTTAAATTTCATTAAAATAATTGAATTTTTTAAAGAATTTGAGTTCAAAAAAGTTTTAATATCACAATTCTTGGTAATTAAATATTTTTTCAGTTTAGAATAAAGTTCGGATTCGTTTAATTTTCAACATTCCGCAGTATAAACTTTGTCATTTTTAAAGTTTCACTTTTAAAATTGCTTAATTTTAAACGGATTTTTTTTCGAATGATTCAATTTTAAAGCTTTATAATTGAAAAATTTCCATTTCGAACGGTAAAAATGACGGTTAATTTTTTTTTAACTTACAAAAATTTTTCAAATAACAATTGAAAATTCTAGAATTTCAGAAGCTTTGACTTTGAAACATTCAATTTAGTTTTCAGTTTCAAATTATCAAATTTTAATCGCTTCGATTCGAAAATTCTTTAAATTAAAAAGTTTCACTTTTTTAATTATTCAATTTTGAACGCTATTAATTAGAAATCATAAGATTTCAATTCCGTTGCATTTTAAATGATTCAATTTTCAAAATTCTAATGTGAAATTATTCAATTTTGAAACTATTTATTTTTGTTATTTGTTTATTCATATTATTTTTATGGTTTATTTTATTATTTGAAATATTTATGTTTTCAAAAAATGCTTATAATTATTGAAAAGGTTGTGAAAACCCCTATTGAATCTGTCGAGGAAAAAAAATTTAGTTGGTATTAACGGAGTTATAAATCACCAAAATAGATGGTAGTTGAGAAATGAAGGGCTTCTAATTTTTAATTTTTAATTATTAAAAGTTTGATAAATTGATGAATTAAAATTTTTTTAGTTTTAATTTTTCAGTTTCACAATTTTTGTATCAATTTAACCGTAAAAGTGTAATTTCACCACGTAAATCAGTGGACATAAAAATACCAGCGATTATCGAGGTAAATTTCAACCACAGAGTAATGGTTTTTTAATGTAATTTTACCACGTTAAACACTGTAACTTTACCATTTTTTGATCAAATTAATACGTTAATCGCTGTAACTTTACACACATTTTTCAGGTTTGAAAGTTTAAATTTTTTTATTTATTTTAATAACCCAGAAAAATATTTGCTAATCGCGAAATGACCAGAAATTTGTTTTTCTTTTTAGGGGCTACTCTAAAATATTTTAGATTTATATTGAAAATTTGACTGCTAATAAGAAACTTCTCGCACAGATCTTAATAAATGAATTTAATAGTTTCAAGACAAACCTTTGCCTTGTTGACGAAGTTCGCAAAGAGCATTCGTCATTGTCGTAATTTCGCCCGCCAATTTCGCCATTTGTTCAGCCTGAGAAGGTGGAAGGTAACGATCTGCTAATCGCTGAGCCTGATCTAATATTTGTCGAATACTCTTTTCTCCAACTCCTCCTCGCAAAGCGCTTCCATTGTCAAGCCAATCAAAAGCCTCCCTTATTCTTGACTCTATCGCACTTTGAGCTTTCTTCAAAACCTGATGATTTTAAATCAAAATTGAAATAGTTAATTAGTTTAAATTTCTATCTTGGCCACAGTCTCCTAAATAAATTACCGTCAAATGGTCAGCGTCCCATTCCTCCTCATCGTAGGTCGTCAATTGGAGAACGCGAATTATTTCATTCAACTCGTCAGACATTCGACCAGTAAGGTAATTTCGATTTTCAGCTGCCTCCTCCGCTCCTTTACCGCCGTGAGAAATAATGTGAATGAAGATTTTCATTGAACAAATAAGAATTGGGGCGAGTGTCTTAACCTGGAAAAATCAAATTATTTTGTTACTGAGTTCTATTTAGAGAGTAATTTTTTGAAAATGATTTTAATTACCTGATCAAGGCAGCGAACTAAAATTTCGCGATGGACTTGATGGGTTAATTCCTTTTCCCGAGCGCTAACTTCCCTCGAAACTTTACTAAGGCAGGGACTGAGGTTTTTCAAAAAGTGAACCAGGTCTTCCATAGTTTCAATTACTTCTGATACTGCTAAGTAATCCAGGACTCGTTTGCATTCTCGAATAATTTTACGCACCTCGCTCTCGTCGAAACACAACAAAAGTGAACTTGTTCCTTGTAATATACCACGGGAACCCTCAATTAATTTTTTTCTGAAATAAGATAATCAGACTTTTTAAAACTTCGAATAAATCCGACAGGGCCTAAAATGTTTCAAATTTCGGACTACACCCCGTTTGCAGGTCCCCCCCCCCCCCTCCCACTTCCAAGAAGAATCCAAAAATAATATTCTTCCAAGTGTATCGATAACAGGCTTCACAGGCCAAAATATGCTCTAAAATGGGAAATATAGAGATTTTTCACGAAAATAGGAGAATAAATTCGTTTGAATTAAATTAATGTAGGTACTATATCAGACGCAATTTAGAGCGCTTTATGTTCCTAAAATTTAAAGTATAAATATTGCATTTACAACAAAATAGATGATTTTTTAACCAATTAGTTGAATCTTCAACTAAGAAAGATCAATTTTCAACCAAAAAAAAAAAGAAATTTCTACCAAAAGAGAAGAATATTCAAATCAAAAACACGAATTTTCAACGAAAAGAGTTGAATTTTCAATTTAAAAAAATCAATTTTTAACCAGAAATGGAATAATTAAATTTTCAGTTAAAAAGATCAATTTTCAGCCAAAAAAGATGAAATTTCTACCAAAAGAGATGAATTTTCAAACCAAAAACACGAATTTTCAACAAAATAGTTACATTTTTAACCAACAAAGATGAAATTTTTACCAAAGGAGATGAATTTTCACGCCATAAAAATGAGTTTTTAACAAAAGTTTTGGATTTCAACCAAAAAAGATTTTCCAGTCAAGAAGAAAAAAAAATCAACCAAATTGTTGAATTTTTAACCCAAAAATATGAATTCTCTCTAAAACAGTTGAATTTTTAATCCGAAAATATGAATTTTCAACAAAACAGATAATTTTCAACCAAATAGTTGAATTGTCTACCAAAATAGTTGAATTTTCGGCAAAAGAGTTGAATTTTTAACCTAGAAAGATCAATTTTTAACCAAAAATGGAATAATTAAATTTTCAGTTAAAAAAATTAATTTTCAAAAAAAAAAGGACGAAGTATCAATAAATAGATACATTTTGAACCAAAGAGATGAATCTTTACCAAAAAAATTGAATTTTTAATGAAGTACGTAGTTGAACTTTCAACCAAGTAATTGAATTTTCAACGAAACAAGATGAGTTCTCAACGGAAAACGTAATAGTTGATATTCCAACCAAAAAAGTTTTTCATTCTAAATCAAAAACAGTTGAATTCAACCACAAAAAAAGAATTTTCAAAAAAATAGTTGAATCCTCAACCAAAACAGAATTATTTTCAACCAAACAGTTGCATTTTAACTAAAAAATATGAAATTTCTACCAAACGCGATATTTTAAGCCGCAAAGACGAATTTTCAAAAACAGTTGAATTTTCAACCAAAAAAGATTTTTTAGTCAAGAAGAAAAAAAAAAGGCAACCGAATTGTTGAACTTTCAAGCCAAAAAGTCGAATTTTGTACAAAACCGTTGAATTATCAACCCGAAAATATGAATTTTCAACCAGAAAGGCTATTTTCAACCAAATTGTTAAATTTTCCACAAATAGTTGAACTTTGAACCCAAAACAACGAAGTTTCAACAAAAAATTGAATTCTCAACCAAAAAAGATGACTTTTTAAACAAAATTGTTGAATTTTCAACAAAATAATTAAATTTTCAAACAAACAAAAAATTTTTATCTAAAAATGACGAATTTTGAACCAAACATATAACAGTAGACATTTCAAACAAAAAGGATGGACTTTCAATCAAAAATAGTTGGATTTTCTTATTGGGTTCTATTAATTCAGTTGACATTCAAGTGGCAAAACGAAAAAAAGGGGAGAAATGGGAATAGGGGAAAGACTGTGAAGCCTGCGATAAATAAATTGGAATTTTGATAATTTATAGACTAAAGAATAACAGTTTCAATAAACATTGAAGTTCATTTTTAATAATTTTTATAAGCGTGCAAAATTTAAAAAAACCCGAACCCGACGGGTCGGGATTTTTTTGGGTTGGGCCGGGCCGATTGAAAACCCGATCTGGTCGGTAATTGATGGTAACTTATCACAAATTACCAAAAATTTACGGAAAATTACGGAAATTTTTGAAACTAAACTTTCGGCCCCATGTCGATTTTTGAGGTTTTCGGTACGGGTTGCGAACCCGAAACCTAGCCCGACGACATTTTGCACATCACTAATACTTTTAAAACATTAGCTTAGAAAACTGAAAATTTTGCTTAGAGAATAAAGTTATTTTCCACTGCACTTTTTTCATTTCGGACTACACACTTTCAAGTCCAAACTACACAAAATGTGTTGGACTACACAAAATTTTAGGCCCTGAAATCCGAGTTTCTTTCTGGATAAAAAAAATGTAATTGTAATTTTTGGAAAGATAAATTCTCGGAATAATTTACCTTGCAGGACCAGAATAAGGATCTTGCTTAAGCATTACGGAAGCTTCTTCCAAAAGACGAGAAGCTCCCTCAACTCGTTGGAGGGATCCAGGCATGTCTTGTTTTAGTAACGCATCATCTGACGAATTTATAGTTTCCTTCCCAACCTTTAGAAAAAATAAATTAATAATGAACACCACTCTCAATTGTCAAGAAATTGTGAATATATCATAAATGAATCTTGCACAAGTTAATTTATTTTATTTAAGATTGATAATTACCTTTACAAGATTCGCCACAGCCATGCTAACAGCCTGCACAGGCCTTGACAAATCTGGCATTGCATTTCCATCTTCGGCTTCTTCATGTAAAATTACGAGTCTCGATACCTAGAAATCACACAATTTATCATTTATAGACTCAATTTCTAAAAATTTATTTTACTGCAAATTATTGTCCCTTAAGCTAATACAAGATTATAAACATTTTTAAACATTTTTTCGTATTTTAAATTCGATTTCTTCAGTGCTGCCACAGCCTAATTTACTTGAAAACGTGAAAAAAGTGACCTAATTAAACCGGAAAAGTGACCAAAAGTGACTAATTTCTAATACAAAAAGTGACTAATTTCTAATACAAAAAGTGACTAATTTCTAATACAAATGTGACAAAAATTGACTGTGCATTAATAATGTGACTAATGCTCTTAAAAACTCAAAAGAATGGGAAAGAATTCGATGAAATTTATAAGGATTCCAGGTGAATTTTAACGAATTTAGAATAAATTCATGAGAATTCAGAGAGAATTCAAAACAACTGAAGTTAAATTCATGAAAGAAAACCATTGGTGTGAAATTTGTTGCATCTCAATTTGAAGTATTAAAACTTTCATTGTTCCTTTAGTTTTTTTCAAGTCCCAAAAATGTTGCAATACAAAACTACACCGAATTCGGCGTACTTTTGAGGATCGGCGTTTTAAATTGAAAAAGTCAAGGGTAAATTCAAAAGATTTCAAATAAATACAAAAAAAAATCCGAAATATTCAATTAATTTTAGTAAAACTGTAATGAATGTAGAGGAACTTAAGTGAAATGAGCAAAATTCGATGAAATTCATAAAAATTCAAGGTGAAGTTTTAAATAATTCAAGTGAATTGAAAACCATTAACAAATATTTTTAAAAATTCATTGAATTCATTAAATTTGGAGTGAATTAAGAAAATTTAAAAGTAAATTTAAAAGAATTCACGGAGAATTCAAAAAAATTTCAAACAATGCATGATAAATTCATAAGAATTCAGGATGAATTCCAAAAAATTCAAATAAAATGAAAAAAATCTAAAATATTCCATTTATTTCAGTAAAATTAAAGCGGATGTAGAAGAATTTAAAAGAATTTGAAAAAATTCCTAAGAATTCAAGGTGAGTTTAAAAGACTTCACGGTAAATTGAAAAAAAAAATCAATTAAATCCATTTAATTTAGTAGAATGAAGCGAATTTAGAAGAATTCAGGGAGAATTCATGAAGAATTGAAAGAGTTCAGGATAAATCAATAAGAATTCAGAGTTAATTCCAATTGAATTCAAATAAATTGAAAAAATGCAAAAATCCATAATATTCCATTCAGTTCCAGACGATTCTATGAAATTCATAAGAATTTAAAGTTAATATAAAAGAATACAGGTGGAATTTAAAATAATTCAAGTGAATGGAACAATCCAAAAAAATTCCATTAAATTTAGATACATAGGGCAGAATAGTATCAGTGAATTTAAATGAAATTCATGAAAATTCAAGTTGAAGTTTTAAAAATATCAAGTGAACTGAAAACACTATTTGAAAAATTTAAAAATTCATTGAATACTTCCAATCTAGAGTGAATTCAGAAGAGTTCAAAGGAATTCGAAAAAAATTGATAACTTCATCTTGAATTCGTATGAATTTCATCAATTCCCTTGAATTCTTCTAAATTCACTCCAATTTTCTGAAAGAAATAGAATATTCTGGATTTGTTGATTTTTTTTCAATTCATTTGGAATTCACCATGAATTCTTACTAATTTATCCTGAATTATTTTTAATTCTTTGGAATTCTCTTAATTTTTAAAAATTTACTTTAAATCTTATAAATTCGCTCAATTCTAACGAATTAAATGGATTAAAAAATTTTTTTTCATTATTTTTTTTTAATTCACTGTGAAGTCTTTCAACTCACCTTGAATTCTTAATCATTTTAATAAATTACTTTGAAATTCCTTGAAGTCTTCTAAATTCACTCAAAAATTGAAGAATTCAATTGATTTTTTGTTTCAATTATTTTCAGTTCAATTGTTATGAATTGCATCGAATTCTTCTCATTTCCCTGAAATTCCTTTAAATTCACTCGAGTTTAATTTAATTTATTGGGGTTTTTCCAATTTACTTAAATTCTGTTGAATTTGCCGTCAATTCTGTTCATTTCCATTTTACTCAATTCAGTGGAAATTATTTGATTTTTAAGATGTCCTATTCACTCAAATTCTTATGAATTTCATCAAAGCCTCTTGAATCCCCTGAATTCATTTAAATTTATTCCAGCTTTACTGAAATCAATTGAATATTTTGGATTTCAATTTTTTTTCAATTCATATAATTTATTGAAAGAAAAATGACTAAACTTATATTTTCATTTTAAAAAGTGACTTTAGTGACTTTGTTTTAAAAAAGTGACTAAAAAGTGATTTGAGAAAAAAAAGTGACTAAAAGTGACTTAAATGACTGTGTGGCAGACCCGGATATCTTAGAATTTTGGACCTAAAAATAAAATAAGGTTGAATATGAATAAATGGAAAAAAAACTTTCAATCAGAAATGATTATATGTAAAGATATATTTAATGAGATTTTATAGAATTATGTCTTTTAAAAGTATGTATATTCAATCCTTAAAATAGATATTCTGTACGATAACATTGAGGAAGTTCTTCAGGAATTTCTAGTGACAAAATTAAAAGGAACTCATTATCATTATTATGAAAATATAAGAGACAGAATATATAAGAGAATAATAAGAGATGTTGTCCTATAATATCTAGATATTACGTGTTAGTATACATATTTCTAATATCTACTTCCTAATATCCAGTTTTCTCCGTGTAAGTGATAAGATACATAATTTTTGCGATGATTCATGCATTAAATAATATCATCAACAGGAACAGGGATCGTTTTGACAAAGTAAAGGAATTTCAATAGATTAAAAAATTGAGATATAAAAAGTAGAATAATCATATAAAACAAGTGAACTCTTTTTCCAATTACTGTTAGTATACATTATTACTTTTCAGCACCGAATTAATTAGTTCCTACTTTCATTCTTTACTTATCCATGATGCACATCACTGCTTCCAACTGAAATGATGAATGCATAAATACATATTATTCATATGCTTGAATATAAGGAATGAATTAAATTAAACCAGTATGTATTTGATAAACCAAAGCTTTGGAATTTACAGTTTATCCCATTGAAATCTAAAAACTTTGAATAAAATATAACACCATTTTTCGATTGAACACAAATTTAATAAATTTAATAATTTTTTTTTTTTCAAAAACTACCAAAAACCGGCTTTTAACAGTTCTTCAAATTTAACCGCAGTTTTAGGTAAATGTCAAAATATTTTTTCTTTAAATATACATCCTATACCAATTTTCAGTTTTGATTTATGACTATATAGTTTGTAAGGGATTTGAACCTTATTGTTCAGTTTTGGAAGCTTGAATTTCGACATTTCATTTTTTTCTAGTTTCGACAATTTTTTCTCCTTTTTGAACGCAAAAATAAAGTTTAAATTTTCTTCATTTAGGAACACTGAGGTGAAAAAGTTGTCCGGTAATTGATTATTCATGAAAATAAGCGCCAAGTGGATTTTTTGAGGATACCATCTGTTATTATGATTTTATAACATCCTTAATATCAATTTTTAAAAATCTGCCCGCCGCGCGGGCACATTCTCATTGTGAGCTACGCGCGCGGCTCGCTTCGCTCGCAAGTTAGAACGCGCCTAGGGCGCGCGTCAGTTGGATCTCACACTTCGCGCTCGATAACGTATTTACCTGGCGTTACGCGCTCGTTCTTTGTATTTCTCCCACGTTTGTGCATAGACAATTACACATGAATTCTTCTTTGTTAAAGCTCTTTCGGCTTTAACGATCACATTATTATAATGTGTCTCGCGCTTCACGCTCGATTAAAATACACACGTCCAAAATGCGATTTTTTTTGTATTATGTTGAACTCTATCATATTAAATTTATGCTGTATTAATTTATGTACCTTAATTTGTTTAATTATGTTTTTCACTCAATGAATTAGATTAGTTTTATTATAATTATTAATTTTTTCAGTGACCTGACCGAAAATTTTGTTCTATTTCATTATTGATAGAAAAAAATTGATTTTTTACTAAATTTTGATCTGCTATTTCTAGATTTGGACGAAATTAGATAATATCTAAAATTGCAATAACGATTACATCAAAATTGTTTTCTTTAACTGGCAGTGTCATCAAATATTTTGTTGTGCCTTGTGTCGTTTTTTCAAACATTAAAATTTTTTATTTTTAATGTTATTTTTTACGATTAAAACAAAAACTATGCGTTTTATTAAAAAATTGTCTGAATCAAATTGGTATATCTTTTCGAGAAATTTCGCTTAGTAACATTTTTTCGTATCTTGCATAGTTTGACCGGAAAATGGATTTTTTTATTTTTAATAACATTTTTTACGATTGAAACAAAAACTATGCGTCTCATCGAAAAAATAATCTGAAGCAAATTGGTATATCTTTTCGATATGAACAATTTTGCTTCTTGACATTTTTTCGTATCTCGTATAGCTTTGATGGAAAGAGGATTTTTTTATTTTCAACATTATTTTTCACGATTAAAACAAAAACTATACGTCTCATGAAAAACTAGCCTAAGACAAATTTGTAGATTTTTTTAGGATGAACAATTTGTCAATAGACATTTTTTTCCTATCTCGTATAGTTTAGCCGGAAAATATATATTTTTATTTTCAATAACGTTTGTCATGATTTAAACAAAAACTACGCGTCCTAACAAAAAATAATCAATAAAAAATTTGTAGATCTTTTCTTGGCAAACAATTTTTGTCTGTTGATTTTTTTTCGTATCTTGTACAGTTTGACCGCAAAATGGAATGTTTGATTTTTTAGTATTTTTTTCGGTGGTTAGAACCAGAACCGTTGGGGGAAAAAAGGCTGCTTAACGAACTCGACCTTTCTTTTTGGTCCCTAAAAACATGTGCCAAAGCGCAATCTAATCCGATTAGTCTTTCAAAAGTTATCCAGTATACAGACGACGACGATAACGACAACGACGCAAACGATAACGGCGTCAACAGACAGACAGACACCATCATAAAGCCTGTTTTTTGGAATCAGGGGGTCTCGAAATGTAGAGATTTAATGAAATCCGCGAAAGTCAATTTTCACATAAGACCAATACCTTCTCATTGGGATGAGAATGTAAAAATGTGGCTACCACAGTTTCGATAGGGGGTTTCACTCCCTCTTCAATGATTCATAAACATTAAAAAAAGTTTGACCTTTAAAAATGAATGTTCAAAGTAAGTTTCACTTTTTCTGGACTTCAATGATTTTTTTGTGTTGATTTATTTAAGCCTCAAAGTTTTTTCCTCGAAGAACCATAAAGTTAAAAAACAGAATTATTTTTTTATTTGAAAGAAAAACTTTTTAAAAAATAAACTCTATCAAAGTCATATTGAGTAGAAAATTGTACAAAAAGTCTTTAAAGCGAGCAAAGTATGAGACATAAAGCCACAGACTTTGTTTCCGTTCCGTTAAAGTAGAGTTCTTAATTGACTCTACATATATTTTTTACTTATGAAAATAAGCCCCGTGACGCTACAGATCACCCGCCACAGTACTCAACGCTTATTTTCATGAATAAAAAGTAATAATCCCATTTTTTAACCTCAAGACACGTATTTCACCGATTGACCAAAAATTTTGTTGTTGATTTTTTACAATCATTTGAAAATTACTGGAGACTTCTCAAAAAATGACAGCATTTTTTTTAAATGTAGTATTTTCTGAACGACCATAGGTATTTGGGATTTTTTCTATTACTCGATGTGGAAACTCCTATTCTTTCAATTGATCTAAGAAAAATGCAAAAATTTAGAAAAATGAAAAAATGGCAGCATTTTTTTTTTAATTCTTGAAAATTGATTTTCTCAAAAATGCCAGTTTTTAATTTTTTTCAGAGATGGATGGTAATATGTTCTTAATTTTCCCCGAGTTTCGTTCCTGGTAAACCGCTACTTTATACTGAAAAAATTATTTTTGAAAAAAAAAAACTCAAAATTTATCATTTTTTTCGAAAATCACTAGCCAAAAGGGAGAAATGTGAAGAGGAAAACATTATTTACTTTAAAATTACACAAAAAAGTATGTTAAACTCTTTCGATATTTAACACCGTACCATCTAAACCTCAATTACAAAATAAATCATATAACGTGTCCCTCGCAGTCTTGATCTCATTCATTATTTTGTTCTGATTATTATTTTGTTTCTATCTTGAAAATATTTTTATTTTTCACGTCGTTACTTTTCGTGAAGAAAACCCAACGAAAGGAATCAACAAAGTTTAATATTGTTAAAGTTCGAACTCAGGTAATTTTTTTGATCTTTTATTATTATTACTGTATTTAAATTAAATCTTAAAACGAAAAGTAACTCTTGAAAATTTTCCATTTTGGGTATAATAGTGATTTTCGAAAAAATCATAATTTTTTTTTTCCAAAAATAATATTTTTAATGCGAAGCAGTGGTTTACCAAATACAAAACTCAGGAAGCATATAGTACATATTACCATCTATCTCTAAAAAAAATTTCAAGTGGGCTTTGTGAGAAAATCTATTTTCAAGAATTTTGGAAAAACTGTTGCTATTTTGTCATTTATCATTTATTTTTAATTTTTCGATGATCAGTTGAAAGAACGGGAGTTCCTACGTCGAATAAAAAAAGAAAATGCCAAATAGCTCTGCTCGTTTGAAAAACACTGCATTTTGAAAAAAATGTTGTAATGTTTTAGATTTTTCAGGCAATCTTCAAATGAGCGCAAAAAATGAACAGAACAATTTTAGGTCAATCCATAGATACGTGACAGTTTATTTTCACTCTAGAATGATATACATATATGTCGAGGGATTGACCACTCGACATATGAGTGTACACCAGATTTCAAAGATTTCACAAAGATTTCACAGATTTCGAAGATTCCAAAAAATTTCAAAGATTTCACAATATTTCAGAAGATTTCGCAAAGATTTTAAAGATTTCAAAAGATTTCAGAGACGTCACAAAGATTTCAATAAGACTTCACAAAGACTTCAAAGATTCTAAAAGACTTCAAAGATTTCGAAACATTTAGAAGATTTCGCAAAGATTTCAGAGATTTTACAAAGATTTCACAAAGATTTTACATTCTAAAAGATTTCAATAGATTTCACAAAGGTTTCAAAGATTTCAAAAATATTTCAAAGATTCCAAAAGATTTAAAAAATTTCAGATTCCAAAAGATTTCAAAATATTTTAGAAGATTTCAAAGATTTCAATAGATTTCACAAATGTGTCAAAGATTTCAAAAAATTCCAGAGATGTCATAAAGACTTCAATGATTCCAAAAGATTTCAAAATGTTTCAGAAGATTTTTAAAAGATTTTAAAGGTTTCACAAGGTTTTTAAAGACATGACAAAAATTTCAAAAGTTTTCACAAAAATTTCAAAGATTTCAGGAAGGCTTATATACCAGATTTCAAGAATGAATAAACCCTCGATCATCTTATTTGTACATATTAGTAAAAAAATAATTTCTTAAAAATTGGATGTTCAAAATTCGTCGTAATTGAATAATTTAAATGTAAAAAAAAGGTTTGTTTCTAAATTTATCTTCAACACTTTTAATGATAACGATTATACAGAATTTTATAAACTTCAACTTCAGATGATCGAAAATTCCCTGACTCTTTCAAGTTTTTCCTGACCAGTTTTAAATTCTCTGACTTTCCAGAATTCCCTGACCTGTGGTAACTCTGAATATTTTAAAATTTTTTATTATGGATTTTTAATTAGTTTATGTTTTTTATATAAGAAAATAAAAATCCAGGGATGTGAAAGCAGTATACTGCAGTATACTGCTAGTTCCCATATAAATTAATCTCAAACATTTTTCTCAAAAAATGTCTCCAGATTTGAGGTCATTTACTTGTTTACATTCAAATTATAACAGTCTCCTTTTATGGGTGTAAGCTGATTGTATGTTGAATCATTTTCATATATCAGGTGGGCATTGGAGGAAGGCCTATTCACACTGAATATATTGCGTTAAAGAGTGGGAGAAAGGGAACACCTCGTAGCCGCTCGTAGCTCAGAAGTAACGCTACATTGTGTAATCAAGCCTTTGGCTTCCACTGCTTCTGCCTGTGTACCACAAGGAGGTGCCTTATTTTTACCACACGTATTTTTAGTCTCCACATAATCAAGAAATTTATCCCCCCGGAAGATCCAACCTTACGAAATTGTTTTTCCAATCCAAAAGCCCCATTAATCCCAAATCTAAATTAACAATCTGAAAATTACGCTGACCGAAGATTCTCATCGATTCATTTTCACAGTTGCATGACCTTTTTTGGAAGCAGGAGTACTATTTCTAACTTAATGATTTTTGTAAAAAAAAAAAACCTTCGAACATAAAATGGTACGCTCCTTACTAAATTACTTCTCAGGCCTTCTTTTCTGTTAAAGAATGACATCATGTCTATTTATAGTCTCTAAAAACCACAACTCAGATTTTTTAATCAATCGGCTTATTTCAAAATTTAATAAATTCATTTAGAAATGTTAAATTATAAAACTTTTAATATTGGCAAGATCAATTTTTTAAATAATAATTTTGCAGTAAGGTTTATGTTTCCAAATTCGAATGTTTACGTTTCACATCTTAGTTTCTTTGAAATGGGGTTTGCTTATTCAGAAATCTAAAATTAGCATTAAAAGATTACCTTGATTAAAAAAAATTATATTATAAACAAAAAATACCTTCCATTAATTACACGAATTTTCTGGTAATAAGGTATCTCATTTTGTAATCCTGCTTCAGAAATTGCTAACTAAGCAATTCGTACAAAAATATTTAAAAATCACATTCAACTTGTTTTAAAAATTAAGACCATTTCAGCGTAATTTAAATAAATAATATATTTGAGAAACATTTGCACCATTTTACTTTCCGTATCCTGGATCACTAATCTAAAATTGTTTAATTACTCAATTCATAGAATCTTTTCAAATATTGAGGTTAGGCATAAAAAAGGCAGCTCATTTTAAACCATTTCAAAATACCTGCTGTGCAACAGGATCAAGAATGCTTTCTATAGTTTTCGTGTGGAAGACCGGCATATTTTCTTTTGTTCTCCCTGAATGACAGGAACAAAAATTAAAACAACTTTCAATCACAAAAACAATCAAATAAACTTAATTGCAACACAACTTTAATTAACACCTCACAAAACGTCAAACAGCACAATCAACAACCACGAACAGCCAAAACTTAACTGAAGTTAACTGACGGAGTCGGATCCAGGCGAGGCCGATTCCGAATCCGGGTACAAATTTATTATAAAGAGACAAATCGCGAATCCCATAACGCATTAGCTTATGCTCGATTCACAAGGACACAATAAATATTTTTTGAAAATTCTGTTCAAGGAGATAATTTTCATTTATTTGAAAGCTTTTGCACTTAAATCAATATCAATGATACAAGTTTTCCAAATATCATAGAAAATATCACCTTAAAAGTGGTAATTTGGTGATTTAGTTCAAAACCAAATCCAAATTTGAGTCAAATTTACTGGAATTCAATTTTAATTTCTGGATGAACAATTTTGATTGTTATTCAAGTTGAATTTACTAGAATCTTTTTTAGTTGCAAAACGAATTTTAAAGATAATTAACTCGACTTTTAAATATTAGGAATTTCAAGTTGTGACGTCAGCAGGCCAGATGGCCGCACGCCGAGGGCCAAGCAATAATACCAATTTGCATGGAACGAAACTTAATTTTTTACAACGCGGAAAAAAATGATATTTCACCATTAGTATATTCGTATATTATTTTTTTACTTTCCAAAAGCTACTTAATAAGAAAATAAAATCGTTCCAAAAAAATTATTAATTTCATTATTTAATTGAATAACTTTTGAAAAATAAAAAATATCCAAATACATTTATAGTGAAAAACCATTTTTTTCCATGTCATTAAGAAATTATGTTTCGTCCATCGACATATAGAAATGGACCGGAAACGCTGTGGGGAAAAGTGTAATAGCGCGTCAGAGAGAAAAGTTGTCGCTGGGGGTCATTTTATCTCTTTCTATATCAGGAGCATGCCAAGTAACTTGGAGGCCTTGCACATTGCCAAAATATTATTTTTTGTAGATAATCAGTGACGCGTTATTATAAGTGAGAGCTAATTATAATATAAATTAATTTTTGCAAAACTTTTACATGACTCCACGAAACACTCGCTAAGTCAAGCTTACAGCATGTACAAATGACGGGGTATTCGTATACATATACTAGACACAGACCTGAACATCCAGCAGGCTCCACCCAATAAAAATGTTCTCAACCAATCGGCTTCGACTAGAAGAAGACAAAATGACCCCCCAACGACAACTTTTCTCTCTGACCACGGTCGTATAAACAGGTCCAGAATCTCCTGTGGTGGAGGTGACTCGCGTTTTGAAGCAAACGCTGTTTCGCTAAGTGACCACCGAGCATGGAGATTTGAGCGCGACGATCGGAGAGTATATAACCCTTTTCCTCTGCTGACCCGCAGCCACCAGCACGCTCTTACCAGGTTTTACCCTCCGATCACAACGCCCGTGTTCGGGGCCAATACGTGAATTACAAAAAGCTTCAAAATGCGAGTCGTCCTCCAATACCCCCACCACCGGAAATTCTGGACCTGATTAGACCGTAGAGGGAAGATAGGTGTAGAGCAGCCCCCCGCAACTGTGAGTTGAAAATGTACTATGTGTTGACCGTGACCGACAGAGCGGCGTCACCTATGCCGTGGTGCTACTTCCGACAGAATGCATGACAAAATGTAAATATTGA
>JAUMHM010000048.1:4655314-4680242 GCA_032362435.1 Melikaiella ostensackeni
TAAAAGAAGGGTATTTTATACAATTCTAAGGAATTTAACAATATTTCACAATTTTCCAGGATTTTTTAAGAATTTCATAGGATTTCAGAAAATATCCAAGAATCTTAAGAAGATATCCAGGACATCAGTGACATCTAAAAGATTTCAAGGGATTCCAACGGATTTCTAGAGAACTTTAGGGAATAAGTGAAATGAAATGAAATTTTAAGGGAGTTCTAGGGATTTCAAAAGAAATTAAAAGATTCCGTGAGATTATGAGGAATTTTTATAGATTTTAAGAGATTAAAAAAAATTGAACAGTTTTCTAGAGATTTCAGCGGATATGAACAGAGTTGAAGGGTTTTTAATAGATTTCAGTGGATTTCAACGGATTTCAAAGCGTTTAGAGTATTTTAAAAGATTTAAAGGGATAAGGGGCTCTATCAGATTTAATGGGATTTCAAAGATCTCATAATTTTTTAAGGAATTTTGAAAGATATTACAGATTTAAAGATTTTACTCAGTTTCTGTGGGATTCTAGGGTTTTCGCAAGATTTAAGGGATTTTATAAATTTCAAGGAATTTGAAAGGATTTCAAAGAGTTTAAAGTATTTTCGAAAATCCCAAGGAATTTAACAAAATTTCAAAATTTTGAAGAATTTTTAAAGAATTTGGTGGGATTTCAGAAAATATTAAAAGCATTTTAACGGATTTCAAGGGATTACACAAGATTTAAGGGATGTTAAAATCTCAAAGAATTTTAACGAATATAGTGTATTTTAAAAAAATCCGAGGAATTTCATGAGATTTCAAAGAATTTCGTAAGATTATAGAAAATTTTTAAGAAATTTAAACATTTCTAAGGAATTTCAAATGATTTGGCGAGATTTACAAGATTTCAAGTATTTTTTACGATATTTACAACATTTCAAGGGATTTCAAGGAATTGTACAATATTTGAGGGATTTATAGGATTTCAAAAGAAATTAAAAGATTCCATAAGATTTTAAGGAATTTCTATAGATTTCATGAGATTTAAAAAAATTGAACAGTTTTTCACAGATTTCAGAGGATATCAACAGAATTCAAGGGTTTCAAATAGATTTCAGTGGATTTCCAAGTTTTTAGGTCATTTCAAAAGATTTAAATGGATTTGAAGGGATTTTGAAAGATATTACATATTTCAAGATTTTACTCGATTTTTGTGGAACTAGGGATTCCACAAGATTCAAGGGATTTCATCAATTTCAAGGAATTTTAAACAGGTATCCAGGATATCAATGGTATTTAAAAGATTTCAAGGGATTCCAACGGATTTCTAGAGAACTTCACAGAATAAGTGAAGTGAAATTAAATTTCAAGGAACTTCTAAGGATTTCTGGGATATTAGAAATTTCAAGAGATTCCACCATATTTAAGGGATTCATAGGATTTCACGCGTTTTTTTATGAGATTTATATTGTAACACGCTTTAAAAAATAGTTAACCCCCGGATTTAATATTTAAAAAATTGCCTGAATATTTTGCCACTATTTTTCAAAATTTATGCTACTATTGACACTTTTAAATTTCTCAAATGTATCCGAGCCTGGATTTGAATCCCGAAGTATTTTTCTTTTTAATTTTATTAAATTGCCCTTTTTTCCAGCAGGAGCCGCTGGAGCCACGCCAGCAGCAGGAGCCCCTGTTGCTGCAGCAGGTAACACAGCAGCCGTTCCTGCCCCAGGAAGTGGAGCCGCAGGAACGACTCCGGCTGTCATCCAGGTCACTCCTCAAGACAAGGACGCTATCGAGAGACTGAAAGCTCTCGGATTTCCAGAACACCTCGTCGTTCAAGCCTATTTTGCATGCGAGAAGAACGAGAATCTCGCTGCCAATTTTTTACTCTCTCAGAACCTTGACGATTGAAAGGAAGAAACGTTAACGCGATATAAAATTAGGAATCTGGTACAGAACGGGTATCACTTCGTTGTTGATTTAGGAAGGTGCATTTGACCCTTTTTTAACTTTATTGCATCAATCGGTCGAGTATCTCCTTAATTCCCGATCAATATTCGATTTGTCGAACAAGCAGTCCAAACCCACAAATTCACTGACACTTTCGCAAATTTCAAATTCAAGAATCTTTTATTAACCTTATTCTTTGGACTTTGCTTCGTGAGAAAGAATCTTTTTGAAAACCCTTTTGGGATTAAAATTGGAAACGGGAACTATTAATTTTTAATGCAAGTGCTTTATGTGTAAATCAGAAATCGTTTTCAGGGGAATTTGAAAAATCTTTTGCGTAGAGAAACCCAACGAGAACACAGGAAGATATAGGCACATTTAATGAGTGATGTGTGCGTATGTGTGAGCTTCAGCGTGCAGCACGCCCACGCTCTGGTTTGCTTGGCGTGCGTCTATAATGTATTTGTATATATGTATATACGTCTTGTGTTTTCATTGGATTTTCCTACGCAAATCTCTGTATTTATGTACGAAAAGAACAATTCTCTTCGAAATATTGAAAATCCTTCAAAGTTGTTGGAACAACTCGTTATTCAAATTTTTTCCAAATTTCGAGATTTTCATCAGCGATGTTAGCACATTCTCGATTAACGACTTGAATGTTGAAATGAAATAACAGATTATTTAAATGATAAATAATGATACAAGAACAATGAATAGTTCGACAAGTTTCTTAAGTTTGTGTACAGCGACAGATGCATTGAACATTAACTATCTAATCTGTATTTATTAACCATTCGCGGTTAAGTTAGAAAGCCTAATTTTTCTTAAGGACTTGTCTATACATATTCAGTTGAAAAGGATGTTGTATAGAGCTAATCTTTGATAATCAACAATGTTACAAGTTTCATAAGTAACAAACAAAATTAATAAAAGTCCAGGTATTCAAGGAGATGCATATAAGTAAGGGCCACTTACAATTAGTAAAGTCAAAATTAGAAATGTGATGAAAAAGTAGTACGCACGAGGCAGTTAGGTGCATACTTTTTTCATATTTTCGTGGTCATGAGTTACATTTGTTAACCAGACTCGACTGCTTTTTGTATCTCCTTTTTTTTTTACTATTACGTGGATATTTTAGTTTGGTTTTTTGAATAGGGAAAGTGATCGGTAATCTTTATCAATTTAACATGATCGATTTGCTTGAATATCAACAGAGAAATGTAAAAGGAAGGAGAAAAACTATTTGAATAAATGTTTAGATTAAAAGAATTTTCAGGAATTGTGTAATAGGATTTCAAGATTTTATGTAACATTTTAACTAGTTACTAGAGCGAAAGGACGAAATTTCCACGAGATGTACAGAACACTGTATTTTGGGGAAAATATTTCTGTTTTATGGGCATCTTTGTTGATGAAAAAATGTTTTCTACACTTTTTAATCGTTGGCTTTCTCTTTAACAACAAATGCGTTAATAATAAGTGCGCGGTTATTCAGGTTTCAGTTTCAAAATTAGACTTTGATTTCAGTCTTACAAAGCAAAGACACTTGTAATACTTATAAATATACATAGAATCAATAAATACTTTAAGATTTTCAAATAAAAAAAAAAAATGAGATGCATTACTCTTATTTGAATTAGACCTATAGATTAGCTTTAATCTTGTTCGCAGACCAAAATTTAACAGGGTAGCCGTTCTAACAGAGGAAACAAATTCCCGACTCGAAGAAATTTTTCACGGTCATTGAAATTAAAAAATTTGAATTCTTCAAAGTGAAAATTTTTTCATTTGAAGTAATCAATACTGAAGTGCAAATTGAAGCACTCAAAGTAGAACTCTTGAATTTTTAACTTTTCAAATTGAAGCTTAAAAAAATTTAGATTCAGAAATTTTCAATTCAAACGCTCAATAATTTACACATATAAACTGGAAGCTTTAACGCTTTTCAATTGAACAATTTTAAATTAAATGCCATGAAACTGAAAAAATTTATATTTTAAACTTATATAAATTGAATAATGCGAAATTG
Source organism: Melikaiella ostensackeni (assembly GCA_032362435.1). Taxonomy (NCBI): domain Eukaryota; kingdom Metazoa; phylum Arthropoda; class Insecta; order Hymenoptera; family Cynipidae; genus Melikaiella; species Melikaiella ostensackeni. Next base: position 4,659,273 of record JAUMHM010000048.1, read on the forward strand.
AAAATAAAAAGTCCCCCCTTTCATCTGAATGTTAAAAATGCCAAATTTGCCCCCTGTCCACTCAATAAAAATGTTGAACAGGAAAAAATTGCCTCCAATCCAGAAAAACAATTAATAACCAAAATTTCCTCCCTTCAACTCGATAAAGATGATAAAAACAAAACAAGTGCCTCTTCCAGTTTAGAAAAACCTGAGGACCAAAATTCCCTCCCTTCCAACTGAATAAAAATGTTCAAAAGAAAAAACTTTCGTCTTTCAATTCAGAAAAAAAATTCTTCCCTTCCAACTCTATGAAAATCTTAAAAATGAACAAATTTCATGCTTCCAATTAAAAAAGAAATTAAAAAACAACTTACCTCCTTTCCAACTCGATAAAAATCTTAAAAATTAAAAACGGTTCCTTTTCCAATTCAAAACAAAATTTCCTCCCTTTCAACTCGATCAAAATCTTAAAAAATATGTCCCTCTTCCAATTCAGAAAAAAATGGAAAACAAAATTTCCTCCCTTCCAACTCAATAAACATGTTAGAAATAAAAAATTACCCTCTTCCAATTCAGAAGAAAGATTGAAAACAAAAAGTTCCCCTCTTCAACTCAGTGAAAAAGTTTAAGCGAAAAATGGCCTCTTTCAATTCATAAAAAAAATAACCAAAATACTGTCTCTTCTTACTCTATAACCCCCCCCCCCCAAATTCCTCCCTTCCAACTCAATAAAAGTGTTAAAAATAAGAATTGTCCCTCTTCCAACTCAGAAAAAAAAGGAAAAGAAAATTTCTTCACTTAAACTCAATAACCATATTGAATGGAAAAAATGGCCTTTTCCAATTCAGAAAAAAAAATACAAAAATTTCATCCCTTTCAACTCAATTAAAATTTTAACAACAAAAAATTTCCCTCTTCCAATTCAGCAAAAAAATAACCAAAATTTTGCCTCTTTCAACTCAATGAAAATGTTAAAAACAATCAATTTCTCTCTTCCAATTACAAAAGAAATGAAAAAATCAAATTTCCTCCCTTCCAACTCGATAAAAATCTTACAAATAAAAAATTATCCTTCTTCCAATTCATAAAATATTGAAAACCAAAATTTCCTCCTTTCCCATTCGATAAAAATCTTGAAATAAAAATATAAAATGTCCATCTGCCAATTCAACAAAAATTAAAAACTAACATTTTCTTGTTTAAAACTCAATAAAAATATTAAAAATACAAAATTTGCCCACATTCGACTCAATCAAAATGTGAAAAATAAAAAAGTTCCTTTTCCAATTCGAAAAAAAATTAAATACCAAAATTTCTTCCCTTTTAAAATTAGAATTGAGAAATTCAAACGTTTTTTTATACATACGTAAATCCTTTGAAGTCGAATTATTTTAATCTTAAGTGATCTTAAGTCGTTTCAAATGAATGATTGTTCATTTCTTATTTATACATTAAAATTCAACACTTTTTCACTCACAAATTAAACACTTAAAAAATTGAACAATTAAAATTGTAACGTTCAAAATTTAAATTTAGCACTCTGAAATTTTAACGATTCTAGGCTTTCTGTTTCAAACAATTCAGTTTTGAATATTGGGTTTATAATTGCTCATCTCATATAAGCAGTCAAATATTGCTAAATATTACAAAATTGTTTTTTTTTTAAATTCAATAATTTCAAATAGAATGGGTGAAAAATGGAATATTTTAAACTGAAGCAATATTTGAATAGGATTTGAAATTGAATAAAATTTTAAAAAACGTTTCATTATGAATCTATTAATATGAAATTGTTTGAAAATTGAAAGTAGTTTATATAGTTTCAAGTGGACGTTTACGCTTGTATAACTAGGGAGGCTTTCAAATTGAAACAGTTCAATTATCAACGTTGAAATTTGTAAATTGTTTAACTTTGAACTGACTCAGAATCGTCTTGTGAAATTAATTATTGCTCAATTTTTAATACTCAAACTACAGTTCACTTTTAAAATTCATTAATTAATTTCTATTTACAGTTGATCAACTTAAAATGTTTTTTACCAAAAATTTACAAATTCAAACGCTTTTAGTTTTTCATTATTTAAGTTTTCAAAACTGCATTTTGAAATTCTTTAAACTGAAAATGTACAAATCAAACAAAATTTGTGATGTTTCAAGTGATTGAATAGATTTTTCTTCTAAAAATTGGCATAATTCGCGGTCAAAAATTAATTCACTGTCATTTGTGGTTTTTTTCAGGTTGCATTTAAATTCTAAAATAATATATATTTCTTCTTTTGAATACCATTACTTATAAATTTCTTAATTTTACTTCAAATAATTATGTACTTTCTGAAAATGGGGTAGTTGCATTTGTAAAATTAAAAAAGCACTGAAAACTGAATGTAATTACATAATTACTTGAAAGTTTTTTCTACTAAGTTCAAATATTTATCTTTAAAAAGTATCCTCTTTGAATTTTCCGCGGTAAAATGAGGCATTGCTGATTGGCTGCTGGCACGCCGGAAATAGTACCCAGCCAATCAGCGTTATTATTATTAACAATATTTGAGTATGGTTTTCGATATTTTTCTCAGAAATGCAGTATTCAAGCATTTTTTAAAATATATTACAATTTTTTTAATTTTATGCAGTATTAAAAAAATATATTATCTAAAATTGATGTAACTACCTTACTAACTTTTTCAAATTCCTAAACGCTTCGTAAACTCCGAAAAAAAGATTTCTAAAAGTAATTTTGTACCTATGAATTTATAATTTTTTATTGATCAGAATTTAATAATGCAATTAATTTTATTCAGAGAAACAATTCATTATAGAATATACTTCTCAATCTATTTTTTTTAGCGTTTTTATATAATTATATAGGTACGGGATTTAGACTTGCAAATCATTCGTACATCTGAAAAGTGAGGCTAGGTTGTCTCATATTACACAATCGACATAAATATAAAACAAATATAAATTTTTACATTTGCTATAATATTATTTAATCCTCTCTAGTCATAGTCGCACAATTTATTGTCCTCATTTTGTTTTCGTCATATTAGCTATTTACGAGCGAGTTGCGTGACGTGAACCAGTGAATTGCGCGTGATTGCGCTCGTACGTTTGCTATTTGTGAGTTGAGATTTCTTTTTAGTAAGATGATCAATTACGCAATAAATTTTGTGTGAGAATGACATTGGAAACCTCAGCAGGTCACCAAGAAGAAGATAAATTTACAAGAAGATGGCTTCAAGAATTGCAGCAAGTGCAACAGTTCGTGCTGTCAAAGGAAGAAGAATTCTCCCAACTCGAGCTGCTCTCGTTTTAGTACGTTTTTAATAAATATTTCCATTTTTAGTGAACTTATTTTCACTTTACTCTACATCATTCTCTATTTTTTATTAGATATCATTCAAAAATTCACTATTACGAGCATTGTCATTTGAACATAACCTCACTTTTCTGTCGAGATTTGAATTTGTACTGTTCTTGTTAAAAATTTCACTGTTGTGCATTAATTCAACGAATAGTGATATATTTCTAAATATTTCTTAATGCAAATTTGGAAAAAATACATTTTTTGTTTGTAAATTTAATTAACAAGTAACACAATACAGATTTAGGTGTCAAAAATTAAATTACAAAAAAGGACTAAAACTTTGAAGCCCGTCCCTAATATACTAGATGATAAAAAAGCTAACTAGTTTTTATACCAGGGTTGCTACAGAAGTCTGGTTTCGAAATTGCATAACTTCCAGGTTTTCGAGGTCTACTTTTCCAAAAAATTGCAGTCAATTTAATTCAGTTTCAAAACATTCTACCGGCCGCAAACTAATTTACCAACAATTTCTTATACAATTATTAATTAATGCAAATGTGAAGGGTTTTCCAAAAATTATTGAATTCTAAACAATTCTCACTGATATTTATATCAAATTTCTTAAACGAAGTGTCTAAACGTCTGTCTAGACCGACGCTAAATTTCGTCTGTACGTCCGTCTAGACGGATAAAATACCTCCAAGGAATTTCGTCCGGCTATAAGAGATTCTGGCAATACTGGTTTTTAACCTTCGCCAGATTGACAGTCACTGCTCGGAATTGATCGGGAGTGTTAAAATAGGCAAAAATGCGGCAAAATACAAAATAGGCAACAATGTGACCCCTTTCCAGCTCCAAACACGGGAACACTCTGCTGTAGCCGGATGAATTAATTTTGTCAAAAACGTCCGTCTAGACGGACTTGTAGCAGCGTCCTTTCTCAAAAGCCTGGAATTATAATCGTCTTGAGGGGTTCACCACTCGACTTTTGAGTGTACACCAGATTTCAAAGATTTCAAAGATTTCACGAAGGCTTGTATACCAGATTTCAAGAGTGATAAACTAACTCCTCAATCATATGATTTTTATTAGTAAAAAAATTAATTTGTATGAATTCGGAAATTAAAAATTCGTTGTAAAGTACTAAAATAATAATTGTTAAGACTTTGAAATAGGTGCGATCAAAAAAATTCCAGTCACTTTTACAAAATTGCAGTAAACCGACCGAATATTTTATTCCATTTCGCTATTGATAGAAAATAATGTTTTTTTACTAAACTTTTATCTGCTATCTCTAGATTTGGACGAAGTTAGATAATACCGGTCATACGTCTCCCCTAAAATTGCATAAAATTCTTTAGAATCTTTTAAGATACCCTAAAAGCTTTAAAATCTCTTGAAATCTTTAAAATCCCTTGAAATCCGTAAAAGAACCCATGGAATCTTTTAAATATTATGGATACCCTGGATACCTTTTTAAAATCCTTTGAAAATTTCCGAAATCATACGAAAATGTTTAAAAACCCTTTAAAGTTTTGAGATCTTGTTAAATTTCTTGGAATCTTTTAAAATACCCTAAACTCTTTAAAATCGTTTGAAATCCATTGAAATTTATAAAATCTATCAAATTTTACAGTGATCCCACTTAAATCGAGTAAAATCCCATAAAACATCTTGAAATCTGTAATATCGTTTAAAATTCCTTCAAAAAATGATGAAATCTTTAAAATCCGCTGAAGTCCCACAAAATCTAATGAAGCCCCTTGAAATCTTTTAGAATACCCTAAAAGTTTTGAAATTCCTTGAAATCTGCTGAAACTTACTGAAATCTATTAAAAACTTTTGAATTCTAATGAAGTCCTCTGCAATCCCTGGAAAACTCCAATTTTTTTTAAATCCCCGTAGATCTATAAAAATTCCTTATAATATTATGGAATGTAACTACGAAATTCTTGGAAATTAAAAAAAAAAAACAAGAATTTAACGATCGAATTTGAACATCGCACTCTTAAGTCATAGAAAAATTTTAAATTTGATTTATTCTGAATTTAATTTCTTAATTTTTTTTCCTTACGGAATCTTTCAGTTTCTCTTGAAATCCTATGAATCCCTCAAATATTGTAAAATTTCTTGAAATCCCTTGAAATTTTGTAAATATCGTAAAAACTCAGTATTTTTAGATAGCAGTATTTTAGCAGTATTGTTAAATACACTATATTTTTGAAAATCTTTTGAAATTTTGAAAATCCCTTAAATATTGTACAATCTTGAGAAATCTTTTGAAATCCCGTATAACAACTTGAAATGTTTAAATCTTCAAATTTCTCTGAGACCACAAAATTTCATGAAATCCTTAGAAATCCCTTGAAATCCCTGGAAGTTCTTTCAAATTTCATTCCATTTCATTTACTCTCTAAAATCCCTTAAAATCTTGTGATAAAACCCTTTTGAAAATCCTTGAAAATTTTTTAATCTCTTGAAATTTCTTGGAATCTTTTAGAATACTCTAAACATCCTTTAAAATCTATTAAAAAATGTTTAATCTTTAAAGCCCTTGGAGATCCTATAACATCGCTTAGGTCTGGTAAAATCTCTACAAATCTCTTGAAATACTTTGAAATCCCGTTAATATTATTTTGTAATACCTCTTGAAATTTCCACAAAAATTTTAAAAACTTTGAAATCAGATAAATCTTCGTGAAATCTCTTAAATTCCTTGGAATCTTTTAAAATACTCTAAAAGCTTGGAATCCCTGTAAAGTCCTTTCAAAATCTTGAAAATCTCTTGAAATGTTTTGAAAAATTTTGAAATTCCTTGAAATCTTTTGCAATTGCGATTTTGAAATGGTAGGTATGATCTTTTAGCCAATCAGCGAAGAAGTTTGAAAATATGTTAGGCAAAGTGATAAAATAGTTGCATTAACGAGCAATTTGAGAAAATAGTAGCCATTAGTGTCTTTTTTTTTAAATAGTAGCAAAATAGTTATATCGTTAAAAAAAGTGTCAATAGTGGCGTGAGTACGAGACCTGAAATATTTTTTGCACAATCGAAATAAACTTTAAAGTTTAATCAATCTTTTAACAGTAGTCATTCAGCTTGAAGGATTTTAAATCTGGATTTAAAATATTTCATTTTGAACTGTTAAACTTGACTTTTTGGATTATTTTTAAATGAGAGAAGTTTATAATCTACATTAATTTTGAACTTCAGGAACATTCCTTTTTAACACATAAGCTTGAAATTACTCAACAATTAAGGGTTTAAATTTGAGACTGTATAATTTAAATAATAATGTATTAATTTTTTAATACATAATTGAATTTGAAATTGATCGATTTAAAATATTTTTTCGACTTAAAAATAATCAACTTGCAAATTTGAAAAAATTGAAGCTTTTAATACGGATTCACGAAATTAGAATTTGTTCAATTTCAAACGTTATGAATTTAAAATTGTCTAATTATAAAGCTTCAATGAGAAATTATTAAATTTTTAATGTTCCCAATTAAAATGGTACAATATTTTCTAGTTTTGAATTGCAATTTTTCCTGAGAAAAAGGAAAAAAGTCGATTAGTCGTATTTAAAAAAAAAGTCAAAATAAGTCGCACGATCCGAGCCCTTTGTTCAACTGACAGTAACGAAATGGAACGAAAGTTTCGGTCGGGTCCCTGCAAAATTCCATGGCTATTTTTCCCCCCAGAAATTTTTCACAATTCCATGACTTCCAGGTCTTCCAGGTCTTGTAGCAACCCTCTATTCTATGAAAAATAAATGGGGCTATAAAAAACATTAATTTTTTTAGACACCAAATGCAGTACATAAAGTGAAAGAAATACTGAACGAGAAACCGGACTGCGTGAGTTCCAGTCGTTCTAGATACAAATTGCCTTGTAAATAAGTAGACTACGAAAATAGATAATAATGCAATTTATCTTTGTAGATTGGACTTAAGGTTGGAGTAAAGCAACGTGGTTGCAACGGACTTAGTTACACATTAGACTACGCTACTGAAAAAAGTAAACTGGACGAAGAAGTAATTCAGGATGGCGTTCGGGTGATAATTGACAGAAAAGCTCAGCTTTCGCTTTTAGGTACAGAAATGGACTACGTAGAGTCCAAATTAAGTTCCGAATTTGTATTTAATAATCCAAATATCAAAGGAACTTGTGGATGTGGAGAAAGTTTTTCTGTATAGAAACAAATTTTAGTAGTAACTAATATTCTGTACAAATGCTTAAACGAATTTTTAGGCACTTGTTCCACGAAAATAGAGCGGTGTCAAAACCCCATACTTTTCACAAATATGATTTAGTAAATCTAGGAACAATGTTTTAGGATTAAAAGTATACTCTTAGTGAAGTTACTTTAAATAAAAAAACACTTAGAACTTGCAAATTTCAACTTAATTTTAATAGTTTTAAGCCTTCAGTCAGTACTGTAATTCCGAGGACATTTCGGGTATTCAATATTCATGAGTATTTCATACTATTTTATTTAAAGTACTCCTGAACCTATTTCTTTATTGTTGGAACAAATAGTCTTAAAGTTGTAGATAAATTAGAGTATTGCTGGACTGTTCTTTATTTTCATATGTGTAAAAATAGAATGAGGATTAGTTATGCGAGTAGGTGATTATATGTTTGATTTGTTTGAAACGTATTTTGTTTTATTAAAAAGGTGCTTTATGTTTTATGTATGCATTGTAATATATAATGGAATTAAACATAAATTTATTTTTAGCCATTGTATGGAAATAGTCATCTTAAAATGGGATGCGTTTTACTATGTAATTAGAAAATAAAGCATCCTCTGTGTGAATAGGAAATTCCATTTTTTTAAATACCTATAATATTCGAATACAAATATTTAAACAAAAAAGCTATAGTATAGAAAGAAAATTAGTTTTAATTACACTCTTGACTGGAAGTTTGAGTACACTGATATTTTTCAAAATTTTCAAATAGTTTTTATATCTTTAATACAATTTCTAAACTTTTTATAATCATATTGTCTTAAAATCAGGGGTTTTCGCCAACTTTTTAAATGACAAATATCTCCGAATTTATTAATATTTTTTTAGCGTTCTAGGGCTCATTTTAAAGGGTACATTCTGCACTTTTTGCAGAAATTATATTCACATTTGCTGGTGTACTTTTAAAGATTTGGCAAAGGTTTAAACTTGACGAAAAATAATCTAAAAACTTTGAAGAACGGTTTCTGTCTTAATAAATGCTAATAGAATTTAATAAATCGATATTCTACAATATTTCCAACATCTCTGATCAAAACACGTAGCCTTTGAATCTTAAAAACAATAAAAAAAAACAATAAAAATCTGTAAAAGTACACCAATCAATTTGCAGATAATGTCCGTAAAAAGTTTAGAATTTACCCTTTAAAATGAGTCCTTAAGACTTAAAAAATGCAAAATAAATTTGGAGATTTTTTAAACTCAAATAGTTTGCGAAAAACTTGTTTTTTTTTCTAGATATTTCCGTACAGAATAATCGAAAACAATTTAAACAGTGGTCAATAAACGCAGATTGGTGTACGTTTTAAGACAATGTGATTTTCAAAAATTCAGACATTGTATTAAGGATATTCGCGAAAAATTTTTAAAAATTCAAAATTAAACAGTTCAAAGATCTCTGATTTAAAAAAAATAATAAATCCACGTTATCATTTTCCATTCTCTAAATTAATCTGAAAAAAAATCTAATCTGAAAGTTAAAAATATCAAATTTGCCCCCCGCCCACTCAATGAAAATGTTAAAAGGAAAAAAATGGCTTCTTCTAATTAGAAAATAATAATTAACCAAAATTTCCTCCCTTCCAACTCGATAAAAATGATAAAAACAAAACAAGTGCCTCTTCCAGTTTAGAACAACTTGAAATCCGAAATTTCCTCTCTTCCAGCTTGATAAAAATCTTAAAAATAAGAAAATGTTCCTCTTTCAATGCAGAAAAAATTTAAACAAAATTTCCTCCCTTCCAACTCCATAAAAATCTTAAAAAATGGCCCTCTTCCAATTCAAAAAAAAAGGTAACCAAAATTTCCTCCCAACTCAATAAACACGTTACAAAAAAAATACCCTCATCAAACTCAGAAAAAATATTGAAAATAAAATCTGTCACCCTTCAACTCAATAAAAATGTCAAAAAGAAAATATAGCTTTTTTCAAGTCAGAAAAAAAAATTTCGTCCCTTCCAACTCTATAAAAATATTGAAAATAAAAAATTTCCCTCTTTTCATTTCGAAAAAAATAGCCCAAATTTCCTCCCAACTCAATGAAAATGGTAAAAAGAAAAAACTTCCCTTCAAACTCGATAAAGATCTTGAAAATATAAAAAATTATCTTTCAAAAATATAAATATAAATATCGAACAAACTCGATCGTCTTGTAAAATCAATTATTGTTGAATTTTTAATACTTGAACTACAGTTCAGTTTAAAAAATCATTAATTAATTTATATTTAAAGTTGATCAACTTGAAAAGTTTTCTAGCAAAAATTTTCACATTCATACGCTTTTAGTTTTCAACTGTTTACGCCTTTAAAAGCTTAAAAGCGAAGAGTTAGAAGGGAAAATGTTTATAGTAAAATATTTTAGAATTATGCACAGTAAACTGAATGTTTTCATAATTGAAAAAGTTAACAATTGAACTTAGCATTTTAAAAAAGTTGAAATCAAACTTATTTTCAATTGCATTATATCATGTGACATGAAAGGTCTCCACACAGAAAAACTTGTCATAATTGGTACAAGTCCTTCTGGGAAATTTCTTTTAGTTTCATGAACTAAAAAAAAAATGATTGCCTAAAATCCACCGAGACACTTGCACATGTATTTTGTGCGGTGTCCTTTGTGAAATTTCAAGTGATTGGATAGATTTTTCTTCTAAAATTTTTAAAAATAATTTTTAATAAAATAAATTTAATAATAAAATAATTTTTTATTCAAAAAAACTTGCAAATTATTAATTACTCATTTGGAAAATATGTACTATAAATTGCAATGATATTGAAAGTTTAAAATTAAATGAAAATAAGCTTGAAGCAAACAAACCTTATTTAATTAAAATTATTACAATTATAACTTTTGTTTTTTGAACTACTGTACCACTGGTACTTTTGTGTTAAATCAAAATAACTTACAAAAAACGTTTTTTGAACTACTGTACCACTGGTACTTTTGTGTTAAATCAAAATAACTTACAAAAAACGTCATTTACAAATTTTGAAAAAATTGCTTTCATATTATGTTATGCATAAAAAAACGTGTAATTTAAGAGACTTATCAAATAATTTGCAGCAACGAATTTTAATTATTATCCAATTTTTTAGAGTGCATACTTAAAATGTCGAATAAACACAAATTAAAACGAAATTCGTCTAATAAAATAGATAAACCAGGTAAACATTGGTAACGTAGTTTTTGATGTGCGTAACTACTTCTTACCTAAATGGACTTGGCATCTAGTTCAAAAAATTAGAAGAAAACTTATAGAAATATTAAACAATTTTATAAATGTTGTAATAAATACTTTTTTACAATGCTTACAACTTTTAGCTTTTAGGACATAACCTAACTTTTTAACGATTCCGAATGCGTCAAACTGCCTTATGAAGAAAGCATAAATAAAGCTCGTTCAGTCGTCGAATCTCAGAAAGTGGAGAGGACAGACTTAAAGCCAATCAAAATTGGAGCTTTATTATTCTCCCTGATGAAAATTAGCCTTAATGTTGGAGTTGTCATTTTGTCACTTTAGGTGCTATTACACCCTTGCATACAAGCAGAAAAACCTACAAGAGTGAAAAAGATGAAAAGCAGTTTTTCCACAGTCTATCTCTTTCACTCTTACAGGATTTTCCGCTTGCATACAAAGGTGTAAAAGCATCTTAAGTCAGTTGTTTTTTTGTTAGCAAAAATCTTTCGTTCACAAAACATGCTGTAAGACACATTTCTCTCTTTTATCACCTTAAGATTATAAAGTGGATAAAAAATTCGTCTTAATTTTGATGTCAGAAGCACGAAACATTTATAAAAAAAAGGAGTTATCTCGAAAAACAATTAAAAAAATTCTAGCTTGTGCAGTTTCTTGAATAGCTGCAAAATTTCGAGTCTCGAAACGCATGAATTTCATTTTACATTATATTATTTTATATCAGCAAAAACGTTTTAATTTCCCAAGCAAAAAGACGACGAAAGCATGAAAGTGACTCTACGAAAGTTTGCAGCGCATGCGCCTAACCTCCCTCCTCAAACTTTCTTTAAACTCTTAAAAAAGTTTCTTTCCCAATGATTCTAGTCACGAATTTGATTTGAAAAATCCTGAAACCTTTTTTCGGCCCTTTCTACTTCCTATTTTCGAATACAATTTCCCTTTTAAGTAATAAATAGAAATAAATCAACGCCTCCAAGAGAAATACTGTATCCCCATTGGCTTGAAATTTGAATAAGCTTTTTCAAATAACAGAAAGGACAACCCCAAAAATCGAATTTCCTCATTGAAAAAATTAGTTTTTGAGACTCAAAAACGTTAGATCTACATTTCAGACATAAGTAACAATTTCTTTTCGTAGGCCTACCAAAATAATAATATTCAAAATTACTGAAAGGGAGATCTGGGAGGGGGATAAGGCTCCTCGGTGGGGAGATGCTGTTTCTGATTAGTTAATTTCGGCCGCGAGAGGCGCTGCGTTTTCCATTCTCGCATTTCGCATTCTGTGGCTTGGAGACACAGAGCAAGGCAGGACAGGAGGGCATGCGAACCACAGTTCAGTGCCGCCATTGAAGGCCTCCTGTTCGTTTGCGAAAATTCGCTTGCGTTGAACCAATTTTCTGCTAGCCCATCACCCCGCGAGGGCCGTGTGAGCCCCCTCATGCAAGAATACTGCATTCTGCTCAAAGACAGATTGAGAAATTCCGTCGATGATGATAATAATGTAAGTCAATTCCCACGAATATCTCACGAGCCCATCCGCTCGGGCAAACGGCTAGTCTGCCACTCGGCAAAGCGTGCGCAATCGCAGAGAATGTGTGCGAGTCGTCAGTAGTCAGCTAGTGTTAGTGAGTGCTATAGGTACCAATACGTACTTGGCGTGACAGCCTCTCTGTCTAATGAGCAAGAGCCAAAGAGCCTCGAAAGCAAGTCCATTGCTCATTCTTTTAAAGGACTCTTGAGGGCTCTTTCTTAAGAAAAGGGCCGAAACCCGGGATCAAATCGCCGACGATCTTAACCTGAAATTAAACTTTATGGATACCCCGACCCGGAAGTCTAAATTTTGAAGCTTCAAGGGAAATTGTACCTGGGGCAAGATTAATTAAATCCCCCCCCCCCCGAGGTCACCTTTGCGAATTTTAGGACTTTCAGACTCTAAAAATATGAGTACCTCTATTTGTGCTTATAAGAAGAGTATTTTGTCACCCAGGTTTTCACAAGTGTTCCCGATATTGTAATCAAGGTCGCTTGCCACGAGCTATTTCGAAGGCAGATTTTTTGTATTTGGTTTGCCCTTTTTCGAATCATATGACTACATTTTTAAAGAGAAGTTTCACATTTTTGAAAGGGTTTTAGTGATTACGTGATGAATTTCAGATGTATTTTTATCGTATGTGAAGAAAAGTCGAGCGATTAACGGAGTAAGATTTCGTACTACATATTACAGTAATTTAAAGGGCTTTTGGGAATTATGGATGGATTAATGTTAATGTGAGTCGTTGATTTTAGTTTTTTGGAGAAATCGTGTTTTTTGAAGAAAATATTACGCCCATTGGTAAAATAAGTGTGGGGATTTTGTGGTTGTGGGAGGGCCATTTGTACATACGTGGTGCGTTCACGAGCTTCAAAGCTTATAACCTCGTTTTTTGACATATTCGGATAGATTATGTCCCCATACACTCATGCAGGGTGCCATGCCATCAGGTTCTTAATTAAGTTATGGAAATATCAGGGAAATTAGAGATTAATAAAATATTTAAATATAAAATAATTTTTTAAAAAGTGATGGGAGTTTTTGTTTAAAAATGAGCAAGCCTGCGAATGGGCACTTTTTCTACTTTTGGGGTCACGTTTGAAACATTTGGTCACTTTACAATTTTGTAGAATTCTAGTAACCTCCTTTTATTTTTCTTATTTGTTCCAAGTTCAATTAGGTACTTTCACTTCAAACTTTGAGAAATTAAATTCAGAATACATCAAAATTTAAATTCTTCTTTAACGACCAACATTCAAATTTAACTACGAAATTCTTGGAAATAAAAAAAATAAAATGTATGTTTTCAAATTGTACAATTTCAAATTAAAAGCCTTAATAGTTATACATATTTAGGATAAAAAAGTTAAAAATCCAATACACAATTTGAGATTGAAACTTTCAAACTTGTATAATCTCGAATTGAAAACCTAAACAGTTCAACAATTTTTGGCTGTAAACGTTCAAAGTGTAATGATTAATACAGAATTTCACATTTTTGTATTTTAAAAAGTGAACCATGTTAAGTTTGAAGTTTTTAAAATTGAATAATAGAAAATAGAAAATGTATGGTTTCAAATTGTACAATTTTAAATTAAACGAACTGTCTACCGTTACGAAATTTTCCGTAAGACCAACACCTTTCCAGCTCGTTCAGGGCTAAAGTTACTGAATTTTCCGTAACTATAGCCTTAGCGCTACACTTGACCGGCTTAGTTTTACGGAAAATTCCGTAACGTTAGTCAGTGCCTAAACTAAAAGCTTTAATGGTTATATCTGCAATTTTATATCAAAAACGTTCAAACTCCAATAATTTGAGACTGAAACTTTCAAACTTGTACAATTTCAAATTCGAAGCCTAAATAGTTCAACAATCTTAGGTCGTAAACGTTCAGAATGTAATAATTTGAGATTTAAACTTCAAAAATAGACAAGTCTGTGAATGATTCACTTTTTTTACTTTTGGAGTTAAGTTTGAAAAATTTTGTCTCTTAAAAAATTTTTAGAATTCTATTGACCTCTTTTTCTTTTTTCTTTCACCACATTTGTTCCAAGTGCAATTATCCCATTAAAATTTAAGAAATTAAATTCAGAATGAATCAAAATTTAAATTCTTCAAAAACAAACATTCAAATTCAACTACAAAATTCTTGGAAATAAAAAGAACTAAGAGTCCAACGACCAAATTTTAATTTTAATTTGAATTGAGACATTTAAGAGTGTTGTCCCAATTTGGTCGTTGGATTCTTGGTTTGTTAAATTTCCAAGACTTTCCTAGTTACATTTTAACATTTTTGTCCTTTAAAAAGTGGACCATCTTACAGATTGCATTATTCTAGAAATAAAAAATTTTAACTTTGAATATCGATTCGAATAATTTAAAATTGAACAATTTTTGAAGTTTTGATTAATTATTTTCACATAGAAATTTAACAAATAAATTCAGAATAAATCAAAATTTAAATTCTTCTTCAACGACGAACATTCAGATTTAACTACGAAATTCTTGGAAATGAAAAATTCAAGAATCCAACGACCAAATTTGAATTTGAATGGAGATATTTAAGAGTATGTTGTTCAAATTTGGACGTTGGATTCTTCGTTTTTTGAATTTTCAAGACTTTCCTAGTTACATTTTAACATTTTTGTCCTTTAAAAATTGGACCATTTTAAGTTTGAAGTGTTTAAAATTGAGTAATATGATGTTTAAAGCGTTTAAAATAAAATAATTTTCTTGAAATGGAAGAATTTTGTATGTACAGCCAAAAATCGTATGCTTTTTAATTAAAATGATACAGATTGCATCATTCATGAATCATTTCAAAACAAATTAAAATCTTTCGAATTAATTTGCCTTCTAATGTGAAAAACTTCGAAGTCTTAAATTCTTCGTGTCATAGAAAATCAGAAAAGTCATGGAAAATTTAGAACACTTTTTATTTGATTTTCTTTGAAGACCCTGGTCAGATCCGTCTTTCGGCTAAAAATTGATTGTACTCGGTTTTATGTGATTTGAGTGTACAATTGTCGAGCAAGAAATGATTTTTAAAGAATTTTTGGGAAAATTTTCGTATTTTTCCATTTTAAAAAGTGGACTATCTTAAGTTTAGTGTTTAAAGGTGAATAATATAAAATAGAAAATGTATGGTTTCAAACTGTACAATTTTAAATTGAGGGCTTTAATAGTTATACAATTTTGGATTAATAACGTTCAAAATCCAATAATTTGAGATTGAAACGTTCAAACTTGTACAATTTCAAATTCAGAGCCGAAATAATTAAACAATTTTAGGCCGTAAACTTTCAAAATTTAATAATTTTTAGATCTTAAGTTTCAAAATTGAATAATTTGATGTTTGAATCGTTTAAAATTAAATAATTGTTTTGAAATGGAAGAATTTTGTGTGTGCATGCCAAAAATTGTATGTTTTCTAATTTAAATTAAGTAAAATTATACAGATTCAAATTATAAACAGTCATACAAGTAATAATTGCAGATTGCATCATTGTAGAGATAAACAGTTTTAACTCTGAATAAGGATTCAAATAATTTAAAATTCGAAAATTGAACAATTTTCAAATTTTTAAAGTTCTGAACTTTTAAAATAAAATAAAGTCTGTCGAATTTGATTCTCTTTGGACACCCTGGTCATAACCGCATATCGGATAAACATTGATTGTACATACTCGGTTTTATGTCATTTGAGTTTACGAATGTCGAGCGAAAAACGATTGTTAAAGAATTTCCTCGAAAACTTTCGCCTCAAAACTACTTTTAATTTTCTTCTTCTGGTTAACGAGAATACAAGAATTGTGAGCGGATATTCTTTGTGTGAAACTATTTTTTTATCGGTCTTTTATCAGTTGGTTGTATTACCCTAAGGCCAAAGCGAAACCGTTTTTTTTTTAAGTACATTTTCTTCAGTGATTTAATGAATTTTTCTTTATCTGATTGTTACCTGAAATTGAGGAGTTTTAAATCATAATTTTGTGAACTAAGTAGTTGATTTGCAATATCATTATTATTATTACGTCATCTGGACGTAAGTAGCTTGAAAGTGCAAAAAATATGAAATATTTTTTTAAAATCGGTTCATGCTTTGTGTTTTTTTTTGTGACTTCTGACTTTTATTTAAATAAAACTGATTTACTGTGGAACTTTTTCTATGCTTCAAATAAAATTATGAAAAATAAGATACATTTAAAATTCTTTTTCCTAATCTATTATTAAATTTGGATGTTCATTTACCTACAATAATTTATAATTTAGTATTAATCTTGTCATTCACGGTTTTTGTAGAAATTAAAATTAATTTACGAAAATAAAAAAAAAGTTTGTGAATTAAAAGGATAAATAGGAAATTTTGTGATTTCTCTAGTGCTAAGCCACGAGGATGAAAATATGATTAAATATTTATTCAGTTCTCATGACCCACTTTTGAGTCTTGTTACTCTATCAGTCTCTTAATTGGAGAACAAATATTTGCATTCCGTTAAATTCATTAGCTGTAGTATAAAATTATATGGAATTTTAGATAGACATTTATTTTATTATTTGTTTCAGGTCACCGACATGCGAACTGTTGTGGACGTCATCACAACCCTGGAGAGAGTGGCGATCACCAAAGAAGTGCTTGAGGCATGCAACACATTTATCAAACTTTTAGTTTTTAAATAGTCAGAACTAGAATTACTGCATCTACTGTAAAAAAAATCGAGTGCAAAAATATTTTATAGATCTCTATTTTTTAATTTGCCATTTTAAGAAAAGAATTAAAATTAAAACAATGTACATATAGGAATGGTAATAAAAGTATTTTTTTTAAATATTTCCCAAAATGACCGCAGTGAAATTAAGAATTTTTTTTGGAAGCCAGGATTTTAAATAATTCCACTAAAGACAGGTTTAAGAGGTTGGCAGTAAAGGGACTCTGAATTTATATTGTTAAAATTGTCTGAAACTGTTTTATTTGAAGCAATAACGAAATTCAGAGAACCTTTATTCATATATAGCTTCTACTAAACTTAGTCTAGTTGAATTAATTAAAATTTCTAGAAATCATTGAACAGAAAAAGTCGCCTTTAAATACCGTCCCCTATTTAGAAGAGTGAAAAATATTAAGATGAATTAGAAACGATTGTAGATTTTTTTGTAGTGGAGAGTTGAAGCTACAATTTTGAAATTTATAGGTAACGAGGCTCGGGAAATACGTAAATGACATTCGAAGAAAATTAAGCAATGCCGAGTTGGCCAGGCGGATGAAGGACTTGGTTCGGCGGTGGAGGACATGGATTAATCATAAAAATGAAGCGATTCCTGCAGAACCTCCGCCACAAACAGTCGTCAATGGAGTTAGATCTCCTCTTCCGGCACAGAGAAGTCCAGCTTTGCGCGGTCTGCAACCTCAAAGTCCATTGCTGAAAGCTGCAGCACCTTTTAGGGTGAGTTTCCTGTAGTTTATGTATATTTTTATTTTATTTTATTCATTCCAGGTGACAGGATGTCCAAAAAAAAGAGCTTTATTGTTAAATGAGATAGAGAGAGTTATATAGGCACATTTGTCTAGTAGCAACCTTACCTAATTTTGCAGCTTGTTGGAGTAACCATTCTGCAGGCGTTGATATTATAAATGGATATTTTCTCTGTTTGAGAAAAGATTAAAGACCATTCTTTTTGTACCTCAAAGAGCGAGTGACCACCAATGGCAAAATTTTAAAAAAAGGGGGTGAGGATGAGGGGGTACCAATCATCGCCCCCTCTTGTGAAATCCAATACACGAGAGTGGGCGGGTGGCTCGGCAAAGCAGCGCCATTCGCGCACCCGCGATTAGTGATCTCCCCAAAAAATGATCGGACTGGAAGAAGTTAATATGTTTTGCCCTTTCGGCATAAATGCACAATCTGAGAGAAATTTGACATGACAGAAAGTTAAAGTGACGTTTATTTGTGTGGAAAAAAGATGGCAAGCGGGAAAAAACCACAAAATCTGAGAGATTATTTTATGTTAGAAAAGTAAAGAAGAGGGGAAAGGGGTTAGTGTGTTCGAAAATGCATGTTGCGGCCAAGTCAGAGGTGGCAGGTCAGCTCGGCGTCGAGATAGTATCAACGCCGTGTCGGCCCTCCACTCCCGGGCAGGTGACTTATTTCATGAGAAAGTCTTTTGGCATCGCGTATTTGCGAAGAGGATCGTAATTATATTTCGCTGTGAAGGACAGAATTCTTGGTATATCTAGGGGTTTCGGTGATACGCCTGAGAAATTTATTTTGAATGATCTAAATGTGATAAATGTTGCTTTTTGACGCGCCTCACCAAATTGTACAGGCGTAAGTTATGATTGGTCGGATCATAACATTTTATAGATTAGGATTCCATATTCAGGTTTTAGACTCGAGTGTCTATTAATAATAGGATTGAGGTGCGACATGACCCCGAGGGTTTTTCCTTTAGTTTCCTGGATATGCTGCTTCCAAATAAGACTTGTATGTAGTTTACCCCCTAAGTATTTCATAGAGTTTTTCTATTCTATTGGTTCATTAAACATTTTGGGTAGATCTATTTTGACTGGCTTTCTGACAGAAAAGAATCGATTCTGACTCTGCTATATTAACCCGATCAGTTTATCGCTTTTTGGCACCTTCTCAGGTTATCGTGGGTCGTTTCAGACCCAAGGCATGTTAGAACGCTCAATTATCAATTAAAAAATCTGGTAAAATTCCTGTACACTCTTGAACGCTTCTCCTTTGAGGGCACATCATAAAGATTGCAAAAAAATTTAAACAAATATTTTATTTTTAGTGATAAACATACCCACCTCCCGAAAATGCAGACATTTACTAAAAAATTCATAACTTTTGAACAAATTGAGATATTTGAAGTTTTCAAATAGCATTCTAAAGTTCAAGAAGCGTATATTTACGAAAAAAATCACGAAATCGATGCTACCAAAAGAAATGCTTGAGTTTGTGGTGGTAATTAACGCTTTTTTCGAAAGAGGAAATTTGAAGTTTCAAGAAATAAATCGATATAGTTCGATGTATACAAATTTTGTTTTTGTAGAATATTATGCATATTCATGAAGAAAAAAAGAACAATATTCTCAAGTCTTAAATTCTATCGTCTTATAATTACAAACAGTCTCTGCACCATGTGTAACGGTGTTTGTCGCGAACGGCCAACCTACACTTGACGCAGCAGTGGATGTATGCTGCGCCATGCTATAAGAGATGAAAAATCAATATGTGACTCAAAAAAAGAAAAATCTTTTGAAAATACTCATAAACTTCATGAAAATTCAAAAATTTACCTTGACGCTCAAAACGATTTGCACCTAAGTTGAAGTTACTGTGGATCGTTTCAGACCCAACGTGAACTTGATCTACTCGCTGCGAAGGTCAGGCTGTCACTGGGGAAACGCGATTCAGCACAGAGGGTCCTCTAGTCCTAAAGTTTTTTTTAGGGTGATGATAGGTATTTCCGGGGTACACGGATTCTGAGTAATGCGACAAAAGAAAAATGCCTTGGGTCTGAAACGACCCACGATAACCGAATCGGATTAATTTTTATTCTCCAGAGCTTAGCCCATGCTTCAATAATGTCTGATTTGTTTCGACAGAGAATTTTTTGTTGGTAAGATAAGAGTGTATGAAGTGGATACGCCCTTTTGGAAAATTGTAATTTATTAGTTTTCTGAGCAGTCCTACATACCAGACACTGTCAAAAGCTTTTTCTACGTCGAGGAAAACAGCTCCAGTATGCTTTTCTCGATTGAAATTTAAGCTAATGGCTTCGGTGAGCTTGAGCATCATGGGCTGCGTAGAGTGACCTTTTCTAAAATCGTTTTATTGCAGTTTAAGGATGCTGTTTTCCTCGAGGTGATAGTTTACGCGAGTGAGTATTATTTTTTCAAAAATGTTGCTTATTGTATTTAGAAGACTAATGGGCCTGTACCTGGCTGGATGGTACGTATCCTTGCCTTTTTTTCTAAAAAACTATAATGTGAGCTATTGTCCAAGAGTCAGGAAAGTAGCTGAGTTGAATACAAGTATTGAAGATAATGGCAAGGAGAGTGATGCACGAGATAGGAAGTTTTTTGAGGACTAAATTTGAAATTGAATCAGGGCCGAGTGCTATGTTATTTTTAGTAGTTTTAATTAGCTTGGTCAGATCCTTATAGGTTATTTACTTGAAATTATCGGTACTTGGGATTTTGAGATACTCGGAGACAATTTTTTTACATTCAGTGATGTGTTGTCGGTCTGATGGTTCATCGTGAGGTGAAAAATTTCTTTCGAAGTTTTCTGCTAGGAGGTTTGCTTTATCACAGGGCAAAAGTGCAAAGGTTTGATCAGTTTTTTTAAGAGGTGGAATATTAGTTTGCGGTTTAGTGAGGGCCTTTGCCATGTGCCAGATGGAGTTATCTCTGATCTCTAGTTTGCTGACTACTGTGTTCCAATTACTGCATCAGTATTCTTGAGTTTTAACCGCGATTGTTTTTCGAAGATAATCTATCTTCCTTTCGAGGATTGAGATTGAGATTTTAAGGTCGTGGTAAAAGTCTGCCAATTTGTTTTTGTAAAGTTGTAGCGAGGTACGTCCGGAGATTTCTCATACTTAATGTAGAGGCTAAGAAGAATTGGTCGACGGTCCGAGTCTTGTTCGTTTATAGTAATAGCATAGTGATTGAAGTAGTTATTTCTGGTTA